>VZTB01002540.1:65507-104395 GCA_013397245.1 Thryothorus ludovicianus
CCCTGCGCACCCTCGCCTCTTCTCCCTCCCGCCTTTCCAGGGGGTCCCGTTCGCGCTCCCCGCTCCTTTCCCGTCTCGGCCGACATGGCGAGCAAGGACGGTAGGAGCCCCTCTCTGCCCGGCCGGCGATGGGCTGTGCCCGGGGGTTCCTCCCCGAGGAGCTGCCGGCAGGGCCGGCCGCAGTTTCGGTCCCGCCGGTCGCCCCCGAGGGCCCTGCGGGACCCCCGCTCCTGCCCCGTCCCCGCCCCGGTAGAGCCCCGGCCGGGGCTGCGCTCCCCTTCACCCCCTCCATCCTCGGCTCATCCCTTCCCTCCCTGCAGTGCTGGAGGACACGGTGGAGGAGCGTGTCATCAGCGAGGAGTACAAGATCTGGAAGAAAAACACGCCCTTCTTGTACGACCTGGTGGTGACACACGCCCTGGAGTGGCCCAGCCTCACGGTGCAGTAGCTGCCTGATGTGACCAGGTGAGAGACGGCAGGAGAGCACGGGAGGGTATGAAGAGGAACTTGAGCATAAAAGCCGTGGAAGACGAGAACCATTTAGGTTAGACTTCTCTTTGTTACCTTGTAGCTCTTTGTTTTGTTTACAGCATAAAAAACCCTTCGGGTGTGCAGAAGCATGGACGAGCAAGGTCACAAGTTGATGCTGCACCGAAGTCTAGATTAGCCTAGCGGAAGGTGTTGAGAGGTGTGAACACAGAAATCTTTCTCGATTTATTTCTAGATAAGAGATCTAGTGCTAATCTATAGTTAATTCTGATCAAGAAATCTATCTACTAAATTAGCATATTCTTAAAGACTGCTTTTCCTTGTGTGCACTATATATACTGAGCTATAGTATCTATAGTGCAGTATAAGCTTGATCTTTTTACGTTTGGACCTATTTAAGAGAGTATTCTAAAACTGGTTCTTTGCATCCTGGTTTTGTCCCTGGTTCATTGTTGAATTCACATGTTTAAGTTTCCCATTCTTACACATCCCCCTAAAAAAATTGTGGGCTCAATTTAATTTCTTAAAGAATCATGAAGATGAGGGATAGAATCTGTTCATATGCCAACTGCTACAGAACTTAAATTGTTGGGGTAACAACTCAGGGCTCCACTAAGGTAGTGGATGAGTGGATTTGGGTAGATTTTAAAATATCTTATGTATAAGCTTCATGCAGGTATCAGAGGATGGTCTCTTCTGCAGGATTCCACTTTACATATGGGATGTTTTACATGTTGGTAAGGTGATAATTTTGTTTGGTGTACCAGAATATTTGGGGATGATACTGGGAGATGTAAGCTAACTAGTCATGGCATGGAGAAAATTAAGTTGGGATTTGAGGGTGTGGAGCCCTCATGAGGAACACTTCTGCTTGCCTCATATTTTGCAGATTGACTTCATATTCAGTTTAAAAGCTGATATTTCCAATTACCCAGTGTCAAAATATGTAAGCCATTTAAGACAAGGACTGCCTCTTTATATGGCATCTGACATGATGGGACACCTGTTCCTGATGCAAGTAAGTGCATGTGCATTGTGTTTCTTGTTTGGTTTTGTATTTCCCCCCCCCCCACATTGGGAAGTGTTGTAGTAATACTTGTGGTAGTTTATGATTACCCAAATGATTCTGGATTGCTTGGATTCAAGCAACATAATTAGTTTGTTGCACTCGAGAATGTAGAGGTTGCTTGGTTTTTATGGCTCAGATTTGTCCTTTTAGAGATAAATGTCACCATCCATTCAGCTGTTCACTTTTAAGTAAATGCTGCATTCAACCACCAGAAGAGAAATTTGATTCTAGTTAAGATAACTGGTAAAAGCTCCTGAGAGAAGTAACTAAAATGAGTTGCCACTTGTCCACACAGGATTTATGTTTTATGGAAAGGAGTATTGATTGTTTCCTAAATCAATACTGTGAGACTCTAGGGAAATTAGACCAAAGTAGGTATTGGTGTCACCTTTAACTGCTGTGCAAACTGTATCTGTCCCTTTCAAGCCACAGTGGCAGTTTGCTGCCTTGTGTTGTCACTTAAGCCTTGCTGGTTGTGTCTTTGGTTTGCTTTATTGCACAAGTCTGCCACAAAGGGGAGGATCTCTTAGGGAGTGTCTCTTTTCTAACTCCCTGAAGAGGTTTAGATCTTCAGGGTTATTGATGAAAGCCATGGAACTGCTGGAACTGAGCACATAATTTTATTTCAACATTTATTATCCTAAACAGGCCAGAAGGAAAGGATTATGCTCTGCACTGGCTGATTTTGGGGACACACACATTTGATGAACAGAACCACCTGGTTGTTACCAGAGTCCAGATTCCCAGCCATGATCAGTTTGATGCTTTGCAGTCTGAGAAAGGAGGTGGGCATGCAGCATTCTAAGGTTCTGTTTGAGCAGTATCATTACTGCATTCAGTTGTTCTGATAATGCTGTTCTAACTTTCTGTTAAATATAAAAGTGGACATATACTTACCAGTCCACACTAATTCTGGACAAGTAAAAAGCAGAAACTTTGTTTCAGAGTTTAGGTAACATTGATATGCAATCCCTACTAGAATTTCTACCAGCTCTCAGTTCTGGTGAAAACTGGTACAAATCTATCTCAAAGACTAAAGCTCTGAAAGAGGATTCCAAATATCAAAAGTGTTAATGCATTTGTGTTACATGGTGTGAGTCTTTCCTAGTCTTTGTATTTAGTAAGATGCTACCACTGTTTCTTGGAGTAGGGAAGATGCTGTGAAATGCTGTTTCAGTAGGCAAAAATCATGGATGGGCTAAACTGACATTTTTCTGACAGCTGTAGAATTTGGTGGCTTTGGATCTGTGACTGGCAAAATTGAGATGGAGATTAAAATTAACCACAAGGGTGAAGTGAACCGTGCCCATTACATGCCACAGAATTCCAGCATCATTGCAACCAAAACACCCTCTGCTGATGTGCTGGTGTTTGGCTACACTCAACATCCTCCAAAACCAGGTGGGTCAGACTCCTTGGAGCTAGGCAAAATGCCTCGTGTCAAAGAAGGGTAAACTTGTGTTTCACTGTGACTGGGAGAGAGTTGCTGGGCTCTCAGTCCCAAAGGAGAAGGCCCATATCTTCAATGATTTTAACTACCTGATTGCAATCACTTTTGTAAAGGAATCTTGGTAGAAGCAGCACACTCTGAAGAGGTTCATGTATAAAATATAATTATTGCAACAGAAACAAAGTTCTTGGGTGATGAAGATTCTTCTATAGATTGATGTGCAAGGAGATGCTAAATGAAAGGAATTTTCTGTCTTTCAGACCCAGGTGGAGAGTGTAATCCTGACCTTAGATGAGAGGACACCAGAAGGAAGGCTATGGCTTATCATGGAAATCAAATTTGAGTGGACATCTTCTCAGTGCATCAGATGATCATGTAAACCACGTCTTTTCCCCTGGGGAAAAATATTTTTAAAAGATTCTTTAAAAATATTTACATTTATGCTATAGTAGAAAATTGGAGAAAAACTGTCCTAGTGCAGCTGTGTATTGTTGTGTGGGGGAGCTCTCACATACTGTAATTACATTTTTAAAGGCTGTCAGTTGGCTTTAGGCTGTAATCAGCCATGAGTTTCTTTTTAAGGTTCTTGATGTAAGAATGGAATGCATTTACAGTCGTCTGCTGGAAGAAACCTTTAAACTGGATTGGGTCAAGACCATAAATTAGTCAGACTCTCAAAGATCAATAACTAATTGCTTATAAATTTCTTTGTGAACTTTAAAAGTGTAAATTGCTTTTGTGACCTTCTAAATAATCCTTGGGTCTTGAACTTGCAGATCAAAACTGATTGATAACTTAGCTCTCATTTATGGCATAATAAGTGTTCTTTTTCAAAAGCAAAGAACTGCTGCAGGAGTGTTGTCTCTTTATCTGTAGAGTGTGATTGATTATTTGAAAGATGATACAATCAGAGTCTGCATTTCAATAGAATGTGACTTAGTAACAGACAGTGTGTTTATGGGATGTAAGTGCTGGACCCAAAGAGGGAAAGATTGTTGATGCAAAAGCCATCTTTACTGGGCACTCTGCAGTAGTGGAAGATGTGGCATGGCACCTGCTCCATGAGTCTCTGGATCCGTGGCAGATGATCAGAAGCTTATGATGTAAGTTAGGAGATTTTTTGGGTAGAGCCTGCTGTGTCCTGCTGATGCCTCTTTTCAACCTAGAAATGAAACAACACATACTTTCAAGATAATATTAGTATGGGAGGTAACATAAAAGTGGGTCTTTATTGGAGGCCCCCAGGGCAGTTATGAAAGAATGTCCACAAAAGCACATCTGCCTCAGGGGTGCATACAGTTTTATAAGTTTAGTAAATTAGCATAATTGAAAAAAAGCATCAATTAGGAGGATAAGTGCTGATGCAATTACCCCCCAGCTCAGGCCCCTTCTCTGGAGCCTCCCCCTTGGTACTGGCTGTATTTTGTTTATGAAAATGTGTCTTAATGAGTTGTTTTCAACCTTGGTAGCCAGGGAGAACCAAGATAGGATAGCGACCCTTGGAATATGCTTTGTCTTTCTGCCTAGGGAAAGGGCATGGAAAACTACTAGGGAAGCTAGCCACTAATACAATAGGCTACAAATGTATGTGTAAAGAATAGAGAAAACATATAAAGGAAAAGAAAGGTAAAAACCAAAACAGCATCACTGCCAGTGGACCTAGTCCACAGCACTTGGATAAAAAAGGTCTGAATTTTGGAGTGATTTCATGTAGCTCTTTATGGCAATCTGTGGTAATCAGTGATGTTGCAGATTCACTGAAATCTACGTGCCAGTTAATGTGTTCATATCACTTGAAAAGAAGGTGTAACTAATATGTATGTCAGCTTCCTGTTCATGTACAACAGACACAAAATATTGAAGGTTTTGGAATCAAAACTGTAGCTTCAGAGTTGAATTTAGTAGTAAAAGCTGTAGTGAAAAAGAACTTCCTATAAAAACTTAAGTTTGTTTGCTTTCCCTCCTTCCTCCCTGCCCCAACCCTTCCCCAAACCCTTCACTGCCACAGCTGGGACACAAGATCTAATGCCATGTCCAAGCCGAGCCACTCAGTGGATGCTCACACAGCCGAGGTCAACTGTGTCCTTCAATCCTTACAGTGAGTTCATTCTGGCCACTGGCTCTGCTGACAAGGTTTTCACTGTGTATACTTTACCTTCCTAAGAAGTGCAGATGAAAGCCATTATAGTAAAACCAATTTCTTGTTGCTTGTGTCTCCCAGACGGTGGCTCTGTGGGACCTTCGGAATTTAAAGCTGAAACTCCATTCTTTTGAGTCTCATAAGGATGAGATTTTTCAGGTGGGTAAACTACTTACAACCTGTAGAAAAAACCCAAGAGGAGTACTGACTTTGTCAAGAACATGTGAATTTATGTACTTGCAACACAAATAAATCTGTTGAACCAAAATTCACTGTTTAGAGTTTGACAATTACAGACAGTACCATGTAGTTTATTTCTGCCTTTCCCCAGCTGATGTTGAAGCAAGTAGTCAACAACTTTCTGCTAAAAAGATATTGGATGTTCACAAGTACCTTAAGTACAAATAGAAGGTTTCTCTAAAATAATGTGATGTAGAGAGGATTTGGATTCAAACCTAATTTTGTGAACTCTGCTCATTTAATTAGGTGCAAGTAATGGTGATTTTAGACAAATTTTGTGAATACGGTAAATCTGTAATAGTGAAATAATATTATCTGTACAGTATGAGAAATCTTAAGATTAAAGCAGTTTATTTGAGCTACTAGATATCCCCTGTGCTGGAAGAAATTGATTTACAGAGTATAGTTAAAAATTAGTGATGCTAGTTACTCAGGATGTGATCTAGAAATCAGTATCTGCTCCACTGAAATGGTTTTATTTCTGTAGGTTCACTGGTCTCCTCATAATGAAACCATGCTTGCTTCAAGTGGTACCGATCATCACCTTAACGTGTGGGATCTAAGGTGAGCAGCAATTCCTTTCTGTTACTGTATATGAACAGATGGTTAAAAAAAAAGGCTGCAGGCCTGCATTGATGCTGCTTTGATTTGTGCTGTTCTCTAGCTTTCCTTGCCTGATGTTTCTGCCTTTCCTCAAGCCTGATCTTTTGGATAAAATAGAAACAGCACAGTACGTGTAAAGTTACTTCTCCATCAAGTTTCTTGCTGATAGCATTGTCTTCTGTTATCCACTTGTTGCCTAGATTCAAAAGACAAAACTTGCAACAGTGTTAAAGTGATGGGATTAAAAGCAGTTCTTTAATGAAAGCTTTCAGGTGCACAAATATGGCCATATGTGTATGTGTGACAAAGGATTTCTGTGATTTTTACAAGGTTAATTAATTAGTTTTTCTAGCAGGTACATCGAATAGGAGATCAAATGGCCCAGTAAAACACCCTTGGGTCTGCCCCTTTGGAGTTGATCCAGGGGTTTCTTTGCCCTGTTTCTTGTTATGTCTCTCAGCTTCTGGTGGAAAACAAGATGTCCTTGTCAGAAATTCAGTTCTTAAGGATAAGGCTAAACAGAATTTTAGCAATGTGTTAGAAAGGGTTAGCTAATTATTCTAAAGTGTGAGCAAGGGCAGGAAAAGTACTAAAAATCATACAGCTGTATATTAAAATCTACAAAGCTACAAATGTGAAAAAGGCTAAAAATCTTTAGGCATCACATCAGTAAGTGATTTTTGCCTCCATGTGCTTCACAAGTTAAGATTTCATTTCAGTAGTGACAGTGCCAGGCAGTTGATGTTTTATACTTGGTGCTTATAGATACTTCACAGTGAGAAAAACCAATTGCAAATATGGAAAACAAAGGCCAGGAGCTGTTAAGCTGACAGAGAATGTCACTGTCATTTTAATAAAAAGTATAAACTACTTTCTTACAGTAAAATTGGAGAAGAGCAGTCTGCAGAGGATGCAGAAGATGGGCCTCCTGAGCTGCTGGTACCCTTTTGTTCAGATTTCAGTGTGCTGACATGCTGTGTGGCAGTGAGATGTCTTGTCACTGTGCTGCTAAAACTCTAGCTGTTCATAAATCTTTCCACCTCCCTGGTTTCCAGTCCATTGCTCTAATTTGCAGTGGGCTTCCTCTCTTCAGTTCTGAAGGTTCTCTGTAAGAGCTCTTGGAGATAGAGTGAAATGTGGCTGGATTTCACTGCCCAGCCCTGTGAAGAGAGACATTTGAAACCATGTTGAGGGTGTCAGTTGTTGCTGTAATAATATTAACTGTTACCTCAATGCTGTCTCAGCAGCTGCATCCGTGTCTGTAAGCAGTGAATGGGAGGCAGTTGAACACACTCCTTCCTTAAGTCTGTTGTCAATCATTAGTAACAAGTTTTTCTTTGGGTAGTCCTTAGCATGGTGAATTTAACTTAGTAATCCTGGGTTTTAACAGATTTCTTGAGAGCTGAAATGGCTTACTGAAGCTTGTGGGTTTTTTTTAACAGTTTATTCATGGAGGACACACTGCCAAAATTTCAGACTTCAGTTGGAATCCTAATGAGCCTTGGGTAATCTGTTCTGTATCAGAGGACAACATAATGCAGATATGGCAGATGGTGAGTGTCACAACAGCTCTTGAGTTACTCTGAAGCTTGTTCTGTAATGAAACTGAAAAGGTTTGTTCTTAGGGCAGCTTGTGCTTGAAAGTTGTCTCTGCTGTATACTTCTTGATCTAATCAAAAAGTGTAAGACTTTAAAAAGAAAACCAAGACTAAAACAACTTGAATAAAAGCAAATGCTGGTTAATTTTTGATTTCAAGTCCTAGGTAATAATTAATATTAAGATTTATTCTTAATAAAGCAGTTGCAAACTTATATCAAATATTAGCCAAGACTTACTCTTGCCTCGCCCCCTCCTGCATCCCTAAAGCAGGATGCCTTTGAAATCCCCAATTAGTTCATATTACTTTACATTACAGGAAATGGATCAGCTATCTTAGAAATGTGGAATAAAGTAACTTGGGAATAAATTGAGTTAAAAAACCCTAACGGACTGAAATGTATGTCACAGCTCAGGCTTCTTTTTTTGTTTTGTGTGTTTAGACTGAGCTTGAAATAATTCAAAATAAAATATTCATAATAGGGCTAGTGGTTAAATGACTATTGCTTTTGCTGTTGAAATGGAGCAATGCAAGAAAGCAGCTGCCAAAATGTAGCCAGTGTACACATTCCTAAATTTGGCAGCCCTTTAAGAAAGGGAGAAAAATCCCTTCAAGGAAGGGATGACTGCTGTGCCATCTTGGTGTTATCAAAGTTTTTTTCTATATGAAGTGCAGAAGATTGTTTAAAACCAATTGTGTGTATCACTTGTAATGTAATGTTTTGTGTCTTCAGGCAGAAAACATTTACAGTGATGAAGAACCAGACATAACAGCAGTCGAACTGGAAGCTCAAGGAATGTAACTTTTCTTCTTTAAGGAACTACTGGGAATGACACAGTAATGTCATTTGACTACCCTATACCTAAAATAAAGCCCTGAAAGACCACACCAAAACCAGATACCAAAAGGAAAAAAAACCCCACAATCACTGGGCAAAAGCATTACATCAAAACAAGAATATTTCTAATTGGATTAAGCAAAAAGCTTGTATAATCAAGTTGTCATGGGATACCTTTGGTTCTGTGGGCACTTTGAGCTGTTGTATACTGTACAGCAATTAGCTGTAGAGAAAATAAAGATTTAATACCAGTATCTATATTTTTAAATAAACTTAGTATATTCCTGTAAATAAAATTCTCACTCTTTACACATAGAAACTGTATTAATAAAAACCATTTTTATTAATATGTAAAAAGAGCTTTTCACTTTTACACGCCCGCCACTTTTGGATTGGTTTTGCATAAATAAAATCTATTAAAAAAAGTTTGCTGTGTTTAATATCCACTGGTGTAAGTTGAATGCTTTCTTGCACTCAGTAATAGAATAGAATTTAATTGCTGCCTGGTGATAAAGTTATGTATTTTTTTAGCCCATAGTTAAAAGTCTGGGAAGATGAGAGTTATCTTCATGCAAAAAAAAATTGGAATAGAAAACTTGATTTCTTCATAAAGGGAGGAGATATAGGAGGAGGTTTAGGGAATCCATGGGGAGAGCCAGTAGCTCTCCTGTACAGTTCAGGTATAAATCTTGAGCAGACTCATGTAACTCCTTTGTGTTTGGGTGATTAGTGGTTGGGTTTAGTTTGTTTTGGTGGGTTTTATGTGTTAGTTGTTTTGGTGAGTTTATGGTTGTGAGGGGTTTTTTGGGTGGTGGTAAAAGCACTGTCCTTTATCATTTTCTTAAGTGCCAAGGTGCCAGACCCCTCTCAGTGAATTGGTGTCACCTGTGTTTGGTTAGAGCCTTCCTGTTGCATTTTTCACTTAAGTAGGGTAATTGGGCAGTTGTCTAAAATACATTAGTATCTGAACAAATAATAGACAAATGCACAATTTGCTTCTAAACCTTGAATGGACTGAAAAGCTCAAACATTTTGCCTGTATAGAAGCAAAATTTCTTCATATTTACCATGGATCTATAGACAGATGATGGATTATGTTGGGAGCTGTCAGACAGACCTAAGTGTCTAAGTGGAGTTTACAGTTCTTAGCTACATAAAACCTTAATTAAATTAATTACTGCTGTCCTAATCTTTCTGTTCAAGCTGAAGAAAAAAAAAAGAGATTACAGTGGTCACTGATACTGAAAATGTGATATCTTGTTCCCTTCTGCACTGGAACTTTAACAAGTTAGGCTACTGGGCTGAAGCTGCATATCTGAAGCTGCCTGTGCTGGCTCTGGCTGGGGTGCTGGGGGCTGTGGTTTGGATTTATGGCTGGAATGGTGCTGATAAGGTACCTCTGCTGTGGCTCCTGCTGGGCAGTGCTTGCAGACTGTGTAGGCTGGGGGGAAGGGGCAGGAGCTGGGGAAGAGACACAGCTGGGACAGCTGACCCCAGCTGGCCAAAGGGATGTTCCTTTCTTTAGGCCATGCTCAGCAATAAAATGGGTGGGAAGGTGAAGAGGGCCCGTCATGGTGGCCATTGCTTGGATGGGGCAGGGCTTTGACCTGTGTCAGGGACAGGGCAAGTGGTTTCACTGCCCCCTCACCCACTTCTGAAACTCCTCCAGCAGTACCAAGATTTTCTTCCAGTTCTCTCCCTGCCCTGCTGGGGAAGTGCAAGTGACAGCACACGATAAGCATTAAACACTGAATTCAGAGGTGGTTTCTGGTCAGGCCCTGCGTTCTTTTGACAATCATTGTGACACACACAGCTCCTGAAAAGCAGGAAATGAAGATGTCAATGGCCCAGCTTTCTGGAAAAACAGAAATATTTCCCTACAGCATGGTGGTGGCTCCTGGTGCAGATAGAGCAGTGCTCTGTGACGTGACCCCTCCCTGCTGCTGGTCCTCTTCAGTGCCCATTTCAAGGAGACCTCCTGGCTGCTTGGCACCAACAAGTGGAGCACAGCTCATCCCTAGAATTGCTGATTCCAGCTTTGTGTGTGAAATATGGTTGGGGATGTTCACTACAGGCTCACTAACTGAATGGGAGAGGGAAAGTGGAGTGTAGTAACTGCACTGCTCTTCTCCTTGCTTTTCTTATGTTACTTTTTCTTAATTCCCTCTCTGCTGTTACCAGGGCACTCCCCTGCTTTGTAGTCTCTGGATCACCATGCATGGACTTGTCTCTCCAGACCTTTTTCAATAATGGTTCCTATGAAAGTGATGCAGGTAGGTGCAAAAGAGCTTGAATATTCCTCTGGAAGGCTCAGATGCTCTCGGAGTTCAGCAGGCAGGTGATAAGTGGACAGGACGTGCTAAAAGTATGAAAGTCAAACCTGCCAAGGACACCCTGGCCACTGCTTGACTGACTGTACTTTGGTCCTGCTGGTGTTCTGGGTGTACAAACACTACAATGCCATGCACAGGAAATGGAAATCAATGCATTCTCTAAATATGGGTCCCTCTGCCATAGGCAGGGACACCTTCCACTAGACCAGGTTGCTGCAAGTCCCATCCAGTCTCGAACACTTCCAGGGAAGGGGCATCCACAGCTTCTCTGGGCAACCTGTTCCAGTACCTCGCTTCCCTCACAGTAAAGAATTTCTTCCTAATATGTAATCTAAATCTACCTTTTGGGGTTTAAAGTTATCCATTATCACTCCCTGTGCTTGTGAAAAGTCCATCTTTGACACTGACTGTGAAAAGTTTGCTACTGTTCTTGATTTTCTTTACTGAAACACCAAGAGGTGGGATCTGGATCTGTAGGGATCACTGACTGGTGGTACCCTGAATGTCCCACAAAGCCCTACTTCCCTCCAGAGCACAGAGGAGCAGCCACCTGGGGCCTGGAGATGCAATCAGTGCCTGCTCTCTTACAGCTGAAAGGATGGGATAATTAATAAGGGAACAAAATGAGAGCATTGTTTCATTAACTATACCTGCATTTCAAAGTGCAGCAGTAAATCCAACCTCTGCACTGCTTTCTTTTCCCCAAGTCTGGATTGTCTTTCTCCAAACCTGTGGTCACATAGCTTTCTTCAGTAGCAGCAACCTCACATGAATCTTTTCAGGCAGGTCTAAACTCAGTCCTGCAGCCAGTATTTAATTAGGAATCTCTACATCTTACTGGTTAAAAGTGTTTTGTTACAGAGATTGCAGTGCTGGGACTGATATGTTTTTTAATTTGCAAGTTTTTTTTAAAAATATCTTTTTAATGTCTGAGTAGCATGTTTGTGAAACATTGGAAGATCATCATGTTGAAGTCTATTTAGCTGCATGCTGCAATATTTTGACTTTAAAAGCTGTTGCCTCCCACAGGAACTAGATAACTGCCTATGCACTGCTGTTTAGTAATAAATATAATGGAAGTTGAAGTTAAAAAAAAAAAAAATAAGTAATAGAGCAGTCAACCTAAACAATGGCTCCAGCAAGATATTTATTTATTGCATTAGACAAGAGTTACTTTAGGTGTACTTATGGAGTATACCTAGTTCAATGTGTTATTTCTGCAAGTTCCTATGTGCTGGGGAAAGGAAGCACCATCAGGTTTTCCATCCATAGGCCTTTCTTTTCAAGGGAACTGTGTACAGTTTTGAGACTTACCTTTTAACCTTTGTTCCCAGAAGATCACATATAACAAAAATTATAGAAAATAATCTATAGTGAAGAACTGCCAGTTTAGAGTGACTTCCTCCTTCTGAACACACTAATTTGATGCAATTTCCCAGTATTTCTTCTCTCCAAGATTTTCAGCCTACACCAAAGAAATCTAAATTCTTTCCCCTCTTTGTACTGAAATATGGCATGAATGCCAGTGAAACTATAAACTGTATTTTAAATGAGCAGTTTTATTTCAACAGACATGTTTTCCAGAAGCTGAATGATACAAATCTTCAGCCAGGCTCTTGCCAGACCACACCAGCTCTTCTGGAGAGCAGCAGCACTGTGGCTGAGTGGTCTTTTATTGTTAATAAAGCCAAGGGCCACAACAAGCATGCATCACAAATTTTTGCCCCCACTCTTCCCTAAGAATGGGATGGTTTGCATCACCAACTCCTCTGCTGATAAACTTGACAGGAGTATTTGTGAGGAGCTGCAAGGTGTTAAGTGTAACTGATACTGAAACATTTTGGAAGACTGATGCCTATACAACAACAAACCTGAGAGTGCATGTAAAACTCCTGATTTTGCTTCTATGTGGCAAAAAGCAAATTCAGGGTTTTCCTCTGCTGTGTACAAAGAACTGTATTTACTTTTATTGTAAAATGCAAGACCCTTGAGAACATTAACTGTGTGATAACAGGTAATTTTTGCTATGTACCCACACAGTTTATGCCATTATCCATATTATGCTTCACATGTTCCAGGCCTATGCAATGCCTCTTCCCTTCACAGTTAGAACAGCTGAACAAAGCTATGTGAACTCTCTACAGGGAACAAGTATTTAAGTCAAACACCCATGTTTGACCTGTTGCTTTATGGCCACTGAGATGTTTGGTGGGGTAGATTCTTAGTAAGTCTTTCAACATCAGCTTCTGTTTTGTGAATTTCAAACCCAAAGCTTCCCCCAGTTCAGGCAGAGTCAAACATGGATAACAATGTTTTGAGAGTTCAACTATTCTTCCCCTTTAAAAGACAATGGATTGCTCTCTTAAAACATCAACAGTGCATAAAATCCATATTCTGGAGAAAAGGGTTAGGAGAAGTATCAGTAACCACCCAGCAGGAAACAGTAGATGCACAAAGCCAGCAAAAGTTTTGATGAACAGAATTTATAAAACAGGCAGCATGACCAAGATCAAATGGTTTTATATGGAAATAGGCATAAAGGGTAGAAACCAACCAAACAACTCCAACAAATTACATGGATTAAATACCAGAACTGAGGTAGTTATTTTGACCCTTAACAGCAGGACATAAATCTGGTGGAACTGATAGTGAACTACATCAATATGGAATATCTGTCACATGGCTGTATTCAGATTAAGTTTAAAAATGAGTGGCTTAAATTCATTTCCTCAGCTTGAAACATCTCGAGATGTAACAGGATATTTAAAACTGTAAAGGCTCCAAGGGTTTACTTTCATGAAGTAGAGCTGTAGGAGCAGTCTGGAATTACACAAAGGCCTGCTTCAAGTATTTCAGTCCATGAGACAAGCATAGCCCAGATCCCTGTTTGAACAAGAAATCCAGAACAATGTGCAACCCCAAAGCTAAAAGATAACAGTTTTAAAGGAAATTAAAAAAATGTCTTCATGGGCACCACAGTATTCTTAAATTACTTAAAAGTTTGGGCTCAATGGGTACCAGAGTCAGCAAGGTCTGTAAAAGCTAGCAGAGTTAGATGAGGCTGAGTGAGGCTTTTAGAAGGAAATACAACCTTCCTTCAAGAAGAAGCATCTAAACAAGAAGAAAGAGGTGGAATCATCAAAATTTAAATGTGAAACTTTAAAAAAACCCCAACCCAACAAAAACAAACCAGAAACGAACAAAAAATGTCTGTGAGGAGTAACTTCCTAAAGGCCTAAGGTCAAGTATCTCTGACTACATCAAACACATGTGCCAGTATGCAGCTGGTGAAAGAGGTTCTCCCCTCAGACCTACTTCACTAGACAAGAGCAGTTCAAATGTGTGTGTACATGTTTGCATGTGCATTAGCAGGAGAGACTTAGCACTTGATTTAAAAAAAGAAAAAAAAGCCAAAATCCCCAGCAACTAACTGCAACCAAATTTCCCTCTAGCAAAAGCTTGCAAATCTGACCAGTTTTTGTAAGGAGCTCAGGAAGACTGGGAAGATCCAAGGAAATAGTAACATTTTTGACCTCTGTATCAGCATGCATGGGAAGCAAGGAGAGAAACAGGTGTTTCCACAGGAGCAGAGGCAGCACCTTTGAGGAGACAAGTCTGAGATACAAAGGAATACTTTGAGGTACAAGGAGAGCAACTACGACCAGACAGTGTAGTTGGATTTCAAAATACTTGGCACAGTTCTAGAAAAGGCTCAGGGCTAGGACCCCTGTTGCTCACTTTTTATACAATGGGTATCTTCAAACAAGGTAAGAAATTTTTTTAATTAAAAAATTAATACTATCTTCAAAGAGTCATAGAGCACATTCGACTATGTTGTCGTAGAGCAGCTCCAAATGCTACCTAGAAAAAATAGACACAAAGGAAAGCTGAACTCAAAACCAGTTCCAAAACAAAACCCAGTTTAGGGAAGATGCCAAATGTTAGAGCATATACCAAAAAAGGCAAACAGAACTCACTTCAGTATTACGAAACTGGGAGAGAGTGTACATTAGGAACAAATGACCCCACAGAGTTATGACAGAATGTGGAGCACCTGATGAACTTACTGGGAAACCATATTTTTTAGCATAAATCCCCGCATCTTTTACAGTGTACCCAATTGAACTATGATGGATAAAGTTTTGGAGAGAGAAGGCAAGAGCAAAATTCAAAGTAGGCAGGGGCAGGTTAAGCCAGAGCTCCTGCCCTTCATGGTCCAAGTGACCCTCACCTTAAGACACTCCAGGTGAGGAGAGCAGAGTGCAGCACCTACTGACCCCTTGCCTGGGGCTGCTCACACCAGACACCACCAGGAACGTGCAAGTCACTGCCACAGCCCCAGAAAAGCTCCCTCCCAGGGCAGCTCACTCCAACAATACGCCTGAAATCAAATTTCACATGTTTTAATTTTCACTCTTGACTTTTCAAATAAATACAGTTTCAGCAGATTCAGCAGTTAGAAGACATGAGTATGATGTTAAAGAAAAACTCAGAGTCCAATATATTAAGCATACTTATTTACTTAATCTATACAGAATTGAGTAGATAAAATTTCAGATTCACATTAGTGAAAAATCTCTACAAAATGTTTTTGAAAAGCAAAACAAAGACTGCCTGTTCATTTATCACTTTTCCTCATGAAAGCAGACATGGGTTGTAAAAATAAAGCAGTGTGTTTAGCACAAACTAGATTTCTGCATCACTTTTTTCACAGTTATTTCCATCTACAGTCCAAAGAGGTAGATATTCTGCAACACCTGAGAATTGAACTGTAACATAACCAGGTGTAATGAAAGGAAAAACAAAACAATACAGATACAGCCCTAACTTACGTGTGTATGTATACACGTATTTGGGTCTTCAATCACATACAATTTAACTTTTTGCAGCTTGATCATGGTGAAACTGTTGATCAGGCCCCAGTTTTGCCAATCAGACACACTCATCTCAGGCTACATCAGTTTCCATCCCAAGTTAAATGGTTTGCAGTAGTGGGAGAAAGGCAGTAATACAAGTCTACTTAAAAACCCTACTGGAGCCCCTTTGGCTGCAGCCTGGCAGTGCAGTAGCCTGCAGTATGGCAGATCAGTGACAGTGCTGAGCTCAGCCCTAACATCAGCCTGCATTTCTTTTTTCTAAAACAACACTTTTTAATCAATGCGTGAAACTTCGCTGACTGGTTTCAGGAAGCAAAACACAGCTTGCCTTGGCCAGATAAGTTGCTATGATAAGGGTATGCTGAGGGTAGAAAAAAGAGAAAATATCCCCTTCTAAAAGCCTTTCACCTGGGGCATTCTGCTTCATTTACGTATTTAGCCAGTGACAAAGATACTTGTATTGCTGTTCTATACATCTGTTCTGTCTCTAAAAGCCCTTTAATTTATTCTTGCAGCAGGGTCCAAAAACTCACTCTTGCCTCCATGTGAAACAAGCACTACAGAAAGAATTGTTCCGAATACAAACATCCAAATAATAAATTGTGAAAATAGAAAACTGCATGTCCTACCTTGCCAAGGGTATGATGCACCAGATACAAAGCTTTTCACTTTTCCTCAGGAAAATTTCATCCTACTTAGTGTTAGCTGAAAACCAGTTCTCACAACACATGTTCTTTCAAGCTTCATTTTATAAAGCAAGTAATTTGAACAGCCAGTCTGAAATATTTCTTTCCAGTTATTTTTATGCTATATGGTTCAAATGATCGACATTTCAAAGCTCTGAACCTAACCTGACTGACTGCTCGTTGCTACCTTCTTTTCATTCCTGCACTGTGCTTGGACCACAAACACCAAAGCCACACAATCTAGAAGAAAGATGGCCACCTTCCCATTTGCTCCATGTCAGAAATATAAGTTTTGCACAGTTCCTCTTAGTGGTATGGGCTAAAACACATGTACTAGGCCTTATATAACCTTCCTCTTCGAGACAGCTAAGTTATTTAAATGTACATTACTACAGGAAAAGGATTGGGAGCTCAGTGCAGCCTGAACATTCAAGTAATTGAGCCACTGAACTGCCAAGGGCAATGGGGGTGGGAAGCTCATTGAGATGTGCTTGATTCAGAAATCCCCTCCCAAGTGCAAAAAACTTTAAGTACCAAAAAAGGCTACACATGTTCATATTTCTTAAAATGATAGCAACCAACTAAAAAGTATATGCATGAGAACTAAAGTTAGGGGTAGCTTGTAGTTAGATCACATTGCCTTGCTAAAAAATAAATGTTGGTCCTAGTTCCTTTCAAGAAAAGAAGTCATAATTGGGTATCAAATTTTCTAGGAAAATACAATATGGTTTAAGGTTAACAAGAGGGCTTTGCTTGTGGTATGTTAGTGTAAGAATGTGCAGCACCATCTTTACCAGATAACCTGACTGGGAAGGCACTCTGCCAACTGGTGCAGCTTTGAGGTTGAATGTGCAGGAAATGTTCAATTATAACCAGTATAGCCTTAACTAACACTTAAATACGTCACATACCTGGCTATTAGAGGACATCTATATGCCAGACTCCTGTCTTCCACACCTCCAGCAGGAAGTGTCTTATTTGCCAGCTCTTCAAATAATCCAGAGGTGTGCTCAGACATGAATGGATTTCTCTAGTCAGGATAACCATGTGGTGGACACACTGCAGCTAAGAGGGAAGAATGTGACCAATGCCTATGCAACAGGCTCCACAGCTGCAAAATCCCACTTGGTAGCATCACTGTACATTTTCCCACACATTTATATTTAACATGTTCACAGGAAGGGCAAATAGTCCAAACTAACCTTTACAACACAACCCTGAGACATCTGCAAAAAGCTGTACACCCTGTTTCACCAGCTGCAAATTAATGTATTTCAGATCTGTTTTTTCATACCACAAAGTACATAAAACCCTTTAAACATATCTTTAACTATATTCTGGACCTTTACTTTTTCATTCGTATATATGAAAACATATATGGGGGAAAGCTGATTTTTTTACTGGCCATAAGACATCCTTATGTAGATAAATTTACTGGAAAAATTGATCATCTTTAGTATACTGAGTGGCAAATCAATGAACAAAACCAGAGTGCTGTTCTTTAAAACAAAAGAGTGACCTGCTGTCACCATTTTCCCCAAACGATATTAGATCTGTACACAGTCTTCCATGACAGTGATTTGTGTTGTGGGGAGGAAACGCACATGCATCCTTTTATGGAAAAATATTTTCTTTTAAAAAATGAGGCAGATGTGCAACACAGTTGTGGAAAATTTATAGTTTAAGCTATTTAAAGCTGCTATGCAGCTTCCTGTACCACATAAGTCCAGTAGTTCTAAGAAAATACAGATATGGTAGAAAAAGTAAGAAAATTTTCACCACAAAACCAAATAGTTACCACCAACAGAGAAAGTTATACACAAAATATATCTCTCAATACAGTGTTTACACTTCATTTTAGTCTACAGATTCAGTGCCAGGAACAGGACTTGTTGAGACAGTCTTTGCTGAGCTATTTCCCGCACGTGATTCCGCATCGGGTTGGATTCCTGGTTCCGTGTCAATGGGAGTTCCCAGCTCCTCGTGGGAATTGAGTGTGCAGGACTGCAACACCTGCACAGCCAGATCCACATCTGCTTCTCTAAGAGAAACCTGCTCCTTGAGCACTTCCACCTTCTCATTCAGCTCGTTCCTTTCCGTCTGAAGGGCCCTGCACAGCTTCTCCAGACGCTCCAGTTTTATTTGAAAGCCTTTGTATTCTTTATCTCTTACTGTTTTCTGAAGGACAAAGGAAATAAAAACTCTGTGATATAACCATTTCCCCCCCTAAATTAATGACGAGAATCACCACTATTTAATCCTGAATATGAAGTCTTAAATAATCCAACAGGTCAAATTCCAGCTGAACTAGAGCAAATTTCCTCAGAATAGTTCCCCTGGCCACATGCTGGAGTGGCAGTGGATGCCTTTCAGTGAGAAGTACATAACCACTTAATGCTGACTGTAAGTATGGGCTGGGCATCAACCAGGACCCTAACATGGAATCCTGTAACACTGGCAACTACAACCCAAATAATGGCAACTATAGGGAAGAGAAGGGCATAGAAGTAAGAAATCCACAATCCATCAGCAGAATCCAGGCCAGTGTACCATACTCATGGCTCTCCTCACTAGCTCCTTGTAAGAAGGGAGAGAAAGACAAGCAGCACTATAGCAGCACCTACTCAACCAAGCACAGTCTGCCAAGGCCAGATCTCACATACCTGAACCAGCTGCACTGCACAGCTCCTGCCAGACTACAAATAAGTAATGGCATTTTGTGACCTCAAAAGCAGCAGCAATGAAAGAAACCAATCGATCTCTTGCACAGGGGTTACTTCTTTCAGGTCAGTCTTGTGCATTTCAAACAGATTTCTATCGTGGCACTGGTTGAACTTTGCTCAGCATATTGAAATACAGTGAATTCCTTCAGTTTGTATGACTCCATATACATTATCCCACCAATTAAACAGTAAGCAAAGACGAGGCTCAATTTTGTGCCATCAGCTTAGATTTACATAGCAGCCTTCCATTTTCCATGCCTGAGGAGGACAATACCTTACAAAAAAGGAAACACAATGCAGACAATCCAATAACATGCTACAGTGTACTACTTCAGTTCTCTAAAACTGAAAAACTGTATGAAGTTCTCTAGGACTCAGGCTCTAGCTGAACTATACTGTTGCTTAAAAGATGGTTACCTCTTCAGCCATTTGCAGAAGAGCCTTGTTGTTGTTTTCCCATTTTGTACGCCACACAATGGTTTCCTTTTCCAGTTTCTTAATCTTCTTTGTCATCTACAAAAGATAAATGAAAGATGCAATTTTGTGGCTTGTATTGCAACCTAGGTGGTTTTACATGAGTAATTTGACTTCTGAGCATTACTTTCCAAGTCCAATTTGAACAAGTTATTTTGGCAAAGTGCTTCTGCAGAAAATCAACCCTACAAATACAGATTCTGCCTTCAAGGAAAGCAATTTTGAGTCTTACAAGAAACAGAATATCAACTTTAAAGTACATGTAATAAAAAGCTCCAGGAAAAGAAGTTTTAAAGCATAAGCACAGCCAAAGAGAATGAGAAGCAATATTTGGGAAAACATTGAAATTACAATTTGGGTATTATTTAAGTATGCCAAAAAACAGGAAAAAAAATTACATTTCTCTTCCCTAATTCTTATACCTTATCTTATCATCCAAAATTACTTGTCAAAATACTCTATATTTTCAGAAGGAAAATGCTTATAAAATCTAAAATGCAACCCATTATTTTAGCATTTCTATATTGCTTTTTATGAAACTAGGTAATCCAATAAATACCTTCTCCATTTCTTGCCTGAAAGTTGTAAAGAGCTCATTACTTTTTGCCATGGTGGTCTGGAATTCTTCAAACTTATCCATGTAAAGAGAAAGCTATTGGAAAAGAGACAGGAACATTAATCTGAACAGTGTATACAAATACAAAAATATGCAGGTACGGGGCAAAATGAAACTAGAAATAGTAAAACATGAACTTTCATGTTTTTTTTTAATTATACTACGATTTCCACTTGAGGAACATGCAAACCTTGTTTGAAAATGTGCTATTCAAATTCTAGGTGAAGTAGGGTCTGTGTTTATAGAAGAATAGCAATATATTCTGAAGTAAAAGGAATATTATGTTTAATAAAATGTGGGAAGACATCACAGTTCATCACTTCCTCATTTTTACTTCCTCACTGGAAAAAATATTCTGTAGATGTACACATATACAGGGAATTCAGCACCTGGTTGGTGAAATTAAAACTTAGGAATTACCTACCTTTCCACCTTAACCAGCCAAAGCTAATAACCAAGGCTGGGACAAAATAAACAGGACTAATTTCAGAAATAAAAATACACATTGACAACCAATGTAATCTACCCAGTGAACAAAAGTCATGGAAAGTGAATATTGAAAAGAAATTCATGTAACAGTGAAAAGAATTACACTTGAAAAAGTCAAATGTATTAACATTTGAAGACAGAAAATTTTCTTGCCCTGCACCACAAGGTAAATCACCAAGAAAGAACTGCAAGATTTTTTTATTTTTAAACTTTGTTATTAAACATAAGAATCTTAACCAGTGCATGATTTGATGTTCTAAGAATACATGACCATTTCATAGTAACTTCTTACTCCCAGTGAAAAGTAGTAGGATCTCTCAATTCCTACACTGGGGGTTGCAGGACAGTACAATTCAGAGCACACAGAAATCTTGTGGGTTGCTCTATTAGCAAAGAGAATTTCATAACAGGAATTAGCCCAGCTTGTCAGCAGTACATCATGACTCTGCCATTATTGTCTCTGAACTTTCTACAAAAAAATCTGTCAGCCCTAAGAAATCACAAACTATTCCTGCTGTCACTATTAAAAACAAGAGAGGCAGATTTTAAGTAAAGGGTAACCAACTTGCAAAAAATCAGAGAAGCATGGTTAATAACCTGTCTGGAAGCATGTGACTGTTCCTGTGTTCAAGCCCAATGGAGATGTGTGTGATTGCATCTAACTACACACATACACACACACTTCAAACCTAACTCCTGGAAAGACTGGACAAGAATTGGGTAAGTGAGTGTGAAAAAAGGGCATGGAACAGCTTTCAAAGACACTATCATGATTTAAGCCCAGCTGGCAACTAAGCACCACATAACTGCTCACTCATCCCCACTCCCCACTCCAGTGGGATGGGGAAGAGAATCAAAAGTGTTGGTTGAGGTAAGAACAGTTAAGCAATTGAAACAAAGTAAAACACAATAATAATAGATGATGATAATAATAGAAAAGAAAAAACAAGTGATGCACAACACAGCTGCTCACCACCTACTGCCCAATGCCAGATCCCATTCCCAAGCCCACATCAGCCCCCTTTCCAGGTAACTACTCCAGTTTATGTACTGGGCTTGATGTTCTCTGGTCTGGAACATCCCTTTGCCCTTTTGGCCAGGGTCATCTGTCCCAGCTGTGTTCCCAGTTATTTTAGGTTTTTTTTGTGTAACTCCTCATTAGCAGAACATGAGACACAAAATAGCCCTTGACTTAAAGTAATCACAGTTTAGCAACAGCCAAAACATGTGTGCTATCAATGTTATTCTTACTGTGAATCTGAAACTCAGAATAGAGAGAAATTTACTCTGTTCCAGCTGAAAGCAGGACAGAGACGTCAGGCAAATTCTCAAATGAAGCAGTAACAGACACACAGTGAAGAGAAGAGCTACTGCTTCCCACTGGTACCACTGCTTCCCACAGCTCTGGTACTGGCTGAAACTTCCACTTCCCTGTGTCTCGTGCTGAGTTCACATGCAGTCAATGACTGAAGGTGATCCAGAAACAAAGCACAAAAACTGGAGAGCATCTCTCCTCTCTCAGAGGGGATTTTGCTGTAGCATTTACATTACAAGAAAATAATTTGAAGACAGCATGGTCTGTGGACAGAGACAGTCAGGTTACTAAATCTGAATAACTACAGGAATAAAAGGGACGTTGCTTGCTCATGATCTTCCTCAACAGGTGGTGAGGGAAACAATAAGAAACAGAATCTATAACCCGCCTGAGTAAAAATCCACACACAACTCTTTAGAGTCACAAGAGAACAGTATTTTCAGAGACTTGCTTTCCTAAGCTTTTCTTCTTAAGTTTTCCTACATTCTGGTCTTTGCAGTTTTAATACTATTAATTTAGAAGAGCACTAACTCTGGAAATTCAATGTTGAGCACCTCCTAGGAACAGTACTCTTCAGATGTATTAAACAGCAAGTATAAAACATCAATTCTTTACAATTTATGTTTCATGCTTCACTATGGAAGAGTTACCTACTGGAAATTAAATTTAAGACTTAATATTAAAAATACAAAGTACTCTTCACAAGCATTTAATGAATATTAAAGTTTTTCCAGATGTTGCCTAATGTTCACTACAGTCACAAATTTCTTGGTATTTTCTTTTTGGAACTGTTACTGAAGATATCTCCATTGAAAAAAGATACCTGCTGCTTCAGCTGAGCTTCCTGTTGTTTCATCTGTTCACATTTGTGTCTGGATTCTGTAGCCTCTTTTAGCAGCTAAAAAAACAATGCAAAAACCATATAATGAAAAAAAAGTACTCCCAAAAATGGCTTAACTCAATCTATGATTAAAAATTAACAAACATTAACATCACCTAAGGGCTGTTCAACCACATTTTCTCGCACAGGCTTTTTTTATTACCACACTATATTTTCATATATAGAATTCAAAGCATGTGATGGCATGCAGAGTTTTATTGAGACAATTCTCTAACTGGTAACATGAGTCAATATTTCTATTTCTCTAGCAAGTTTCAACTGCTAAATTATGCATAGTTAATTAACAAACTGTATGTAATTTATAACTGGTTTGTAGCCTAATTTATTTTCCACTTTCATTTCTGCAGTCACCATATTATCTTTGCAGAGTAGTTCAAACCAATTTTACTTCAACTTGATACCATTTTGTAGGTTCGTGTTTGAAGAGATTTTTCGCCTGCTTATGATGCAGAAATTACATTCAATAAACTCAGAATAATCCAACACTAGATGGTAATTTGAAGATTATACAAAAAAAGAGGGTTTTTTGTCTAGAAGTTACAGATTAATTGGAAGAAAACTTCTCAGAAGACTGCAAGTATATTGCTGATTATTAACATACAAATAAAAGATCACACACAATATGGGGGGCAAACAGTGCAGAAAAGCATGTGCTTTATTCTGTATTTGTTACTTCTTATAGCATAAAACCAGAGGTTATGACTCTTGACTGGAGAAAGTGATGTTTCACAGCACGTTACCCAGTCAAAGAGAAATTTAAATGATATTTAGTATATTTGCTGAGAAAATGCTAACAAGTAACATTATTTGCCTGTTAGCTTGGACATCAATATTCTAGACATCATATACATCTACCCTAGCTTTCAAAAGATGGTCCTCTCAATTTGCTGTATTTGCTTTAAATCAGGCAAAGTCTGGTTTGGTGGGTTTTATTTCTCTTAACATATATAGACTCCACTTACAAACTCCCGTTCTCGTTGATGTTTTTCCTCTGCTTCTTTAATAAGTTGGGTAGTTTGCTGAAGTTTGGCATCCACAAGTTGCTGCTGCAGCTCCTTATGTTTGAATACTTGATCAATATGCTAAAGGGAAAAAGAAAATCATAATAGTCAAACATAGACAGTCTGCTGGTCAGTGAAGGCAATGTGTTGCTTGGGGAGATGTATTGTTTAAAAGTTTCATGCAAAAGAGAAAGTGGTAAGACTGTTTTACATGTCTTTTTCCCACTTTTATCTCCACATGCTGTAATTACCCTTTTTTATCCTTCATGGAAGCCAGGTACCTGTTTCATTAATTTCATTCAATACTTTCAGTCACTTCACACCACACATTTCAAAAATCCCATAAAAAATCCCTTGCTTCTAAAGTTGTTTTATCTACTTCTAATCCTTATTGTGTTGTTTCTAAAAGCTCTACTCTTCAGAATTAAAAAATCTCAGAATGAGCAAAGTTTGCAACAACAGTTTTATTTAGCTCATGAAATCCCACAAATCATTGCATTTTGCAGTCTTACTTCCATCCATAAAGTAGCACAAGGCAACTTCCTATCTTTTCTCCCTATAGTCTCAAGGTAGATACAAATATTCAATGATTGCAAAATGTAGGGAATTACCTTACAGAGAGCTTTCTAACCAACTGATCCAGATTAAAAACACAACAAAACCCACAACCTTCCAGAAACAGCTGAGAAATTATACTCCAAACCTCCTGTGCCAACTAAGAACCAGCCAACTAATCTTAGCTGTAGAAAGAACTCAGGCAGCTGAGTTCTTTCTTGGACAAGGAGAATTGGCTGTTTTCCATCACCGTAGCTTAGAGCAGCTAGCTCACATCCTGGTGCCAATTAAAGACAGCTCAGTTAGCCCTAGAGTAGAGACATTTCCATGACACCAGGCCAAATATGTTCTTAAAGCATGATAGCTTATTCCATTCTGTGCCAACAAGAGCAGCTATGTACACAAAGGAGCTTACCCAAAAGACCCCAACCTTAATGAAATGGAAGAAATAAGACAGAATAACTCTTATGTCCCCTCCCATTATAATGTGAAATTATAATTCTGACAAACTTCAACTATTAATACATATTTATGTTGAAGTAACCTTTGGAGGCCATTTAACTACTCAGACTAGACTCAACTTCAAATCCTGATCAGGTTAATCACACCTTGCCCAGCTGAGCTCTGAAACATCTAAAGGCAGTGGTTCAACAATCTCTGGACAACATTTTTCTGTTTGATCACTTTCATTGCGAAAGATTTTCTCCAGTGCATCTTGAACTTAAGACATTCAAAACCAGTCAGGAAGGGCAGACAGTGAGCCTAACAGCTACTAAATTTCTCCCAGTAGTGAAGTAAAGAGAATAATTAAAAAAATTATATATAAAATGGCTGTAAAACATGAGGGGTTTTCCTCCCTTTTCAATAATTATCTGATCTTTACAGTCAAGGAAACAATAAAATCCCAATAGAAGTGTACTGTAAGCACCTCTTCTCGTAATGCATACTGTTCAATGAGTTTCTTCAGCTTTTCCCCCAGTTCTATATTTTCCTGACGAAGCTTGGCATTATGTATGTCATGCTGTTCCAGTTGAGCCTGAATTTCATTCAGTGTGATCTGGAAGTGTGCAGTTGCTTCTTTCCGTCTTTCTTCTTCTTCACGCGCTTGTTGCATGTTTTCTTCCTTTTATGAATAAATATTTGTAAAATATTTAATATTAAAAGTGTTCAGATCAAAACATGCTTTTTGAATCAGAAACAATGGCAGTAATTCACTTCTGTACAGTTTCAATTCCTACAGTGCTAGAACTAACATAAGCCACAATCATAATATGTCGTGCTGACTACCCAAGTGAAGTGCATGGAAAACAGAATCTAGAAATTGAAAAACTTTTAGAAACTTTTGTCTTTATCTCCCTCAACATTACTTAAAGGCTGGTATTAAGATGCTACATAAGTGCCTTTGCAAGCGTCAGCATCATCCAGATGCAAAAACCAGCACTGATACTATAATGCAATTTTCTACAGCAATCACAGATTCTTATCTTATCTTGGCTTTCTTCCATTTTGCTCCCATCGATTATAGCCTGACAGAATTAAGCTTTTTGGTTACCCTGCCATTTCATGCCACTTGTTTCACTTGTGCTATTTTTTCCAGTAGTTATCAGTAATGCTTCCAAGAACAAATATGACAAGATGAAATACTGCAAGTAATATGAATTGGGTTAAGGGGGGAAAGGGGGATCAGCAAGTTAACTATCCCTGTATTCCCTACCTTAAAATCAGTTACACTACATGTCACTCATCTCCTACACATACAGGTAATGGGCGAAGTGACACAGAAAAAAGCAGCAGTCCTGCTTCTAAGCAGTGATCTGTAAGATTTCCATCACCAGCAGCACTATAATTTATGTAAATAAACTAACCTTCAAAGTTTTGTTATGACGCTGAAGCTCCCGACAGAGAGATTCCAGTTTGCTACGTGCCAAAATGGCCTTGCTATGCTCACTCTGCAAGTGGACTTTCTCCTTCACAACTTGTGCTTGCTTCTTCTGCAGTATCTTCATTTGCTTTTGAACATTCCGGCTCTCCTCCAACTAGAGTTAGAGAGCAAATTTGTTAAATAAACATAGCTGAAACCGTCTTTATGCATCTAGATGAGCACACTGAAGAAACTTTTCAACATTTTGGATGAAAACAAGGAAGTAAAATTTCATTAAAACCTCAAGTTGATCTTAAAAGAGAAACTGCCATCATCCATCCAGATAATTCTCAATGTAAAAGGACAGAAAATGAAAATATACAAATACCAAGTTAACATTTGCCTTCGAGGAACAGGCAGCATGCACCTGTTGTTAACTATGAGCTATCAGCCTGCTTTCACCTATAGGGGTAAGAGTGGCCTTCTGAAAGGAAGATGTGGCAGATACAATCAAAAGCCAACTGAGACCGGCTTTTCAACAAGTCACAACTTTTCCCACTCTTATCTTGAAAACACATGCAACTGTTTATCCAACGGGTCTTGTTTTTGCTATCAAAAAGAAAAACCACAGAACTCCTTGTCAGCAGGAGCTCCTATCAAGGGAAGCAGTAATTGATACAAGTCTGTAAAACGCTGAGGTATTTCAAAACAGACAGAACTAGCAGACCTGACAAATTGAGTCAGTTACTATTACAACTACATAAACCAGACTTTAAGAGATCTGCATTCTCAACCATTTGAAGCAAATTTTTTGTTCTATTTCCTTTAGGCGGTTTACATGGTAGATGACACAGTTAAACTCTATAAACATATTTAAAAATCTATTCTATGAATAGCCAGTGAAGAGAACTTTCTTGCATTAATATCTCACAGAGTATGTTCCATCATACATGATTTTTGGGCTCCCTGAGAAACCATATTATTTAGAGGCTGTTTCTTTACAAAGAAGGCAACAATGTTAAGTATTACACTGTTCCTTATGAGATAGTGCCTCAGCCTTGGGACACCACACAAAAAGAGGGCTGGCAATGAGGAACATCACTGTGACAGAAGAATAATACAATGATGGTTTTCTGAAAGAGCTCAAAATAATACTGAAGAACAAAAGAAAGAATAAAGTTAAGGACCTCCACGAAAACAGCAAATTAAATGTGTATTTAATGTAGTTTAGGGAAACAGAATATTAAGGGAGTATTTTCACATCCAAATATAAAAAGCCCTTTTCTTCCATGGCCAGAAAACACCACTTCAAATGGTTATGCTGTCTGCACACCTATGAAACTTCAGGCCTGTAAAAGTGTGCCAGTGAGAGATGTATCACCAAGGATGCAAACCTTCCTGCATCACAGGCTGATCTCCTGATAGATTCCAAATTACGGAAAAAAAAAATTGTGGAAGATCTTTTGCCAGGAGAGAGGCATTCCTACCTTCATTGTACAGTCCTTTTCATGAGACACCACTGAAAAACCTGACAGTGAGCTTTAAAGATGATGAATCTTTAAAAAAAGAAAAAAAGCATTGTAGGTGCACTGTCATAAACAGTTCAAACCTCTGCTGGCATTAAAGCTGACACCTATGCCAGTGGTTCTCCACCACTATCGTGAAGAAAAGAATGCATGTTAGAAGGAACACAATCAGATCCAACCAAAACATTCTAACTGGAACAGAGGCATCCCTCAAACTCATTTAGTGGAAACAGAGCTATTCTTACACCCAGACAAGCTCCCACCCAGCTCCTCAGCCATTCAGAGCATCATGAGGAAAGCAAGTGGTTTTTGAGGATGGTGACTGAATGCTTACTCTGCCTACAGCCTATTGATCCTCTCCAGGAAGGCAAAAACCTTAACAAGGACACATCTCCTCTGACTACCAAGCTTCTAGAAGGAGATTACAATTTATTTGGTCTAGCTGCTCCCTAACTGTTTTGAGATCTTTCCATCAATAATAAAACTCAAAATAGGGCAGACTCTTTTCTTTCTGCAGAATTGAGGGATTCATCCTGGCCTAGCTCCTCCTGCAGGCCCCCATCACCACTGTGAGGTGTCATGGGAGCTGTTTGCTTACATAGAAAAGGCACCACATGCACGAACAGTTGCTCATAAGGAAAAACTAACTTACTGCATCTTTCTCTCACAATATCAAAGCTCACTTTTAGGTGGGTTCCCCATACTTGAGCTACCATTCAGAATTATTATTTTTTCTTATTTAAATGAAAGTGACTTCTTAGAGAAGCTGCTGGTTTTAAAGAAGTGCACTCACATGAACCAAGAGCACATGAGAGAGAGCAAGGAAACCAAAGCAAAAATGTAACAGACCTCCATGGAGGACTCAGGATTTCCACAACAGAACTTATCTAAGTCTGTTCTCAAGAAATCAATATTGCCTCTGTGAGTAAAAAGACCACCAGCTAGATCATCCTCAAAGTTTTGGAGACAGTATAAATCTCAAAGGAAAAAAAAAAAATTTCAGAAGAGTTATGCCATATTGTGCAGCCATTGTGTCATTTTCAGAAATCGTTGCATATGATACACTTGACAGCTACAGAGAGAAAACTTATGTTTTTGTAATCTCTTTAGTTTGCATTCATTTTGTAACTACAAATACGGCGGGAAAACACATACACACAAGATTTCCAGTCTTTCCACTCCCATCTGTCCCTGTCTAAAGAAAAACAAGTCAAGCATTGTTATCTCCAAGAACATTCTGGAAAGTAAACTTATGAAACCTCTCCTCTAACCCCCTAATTTTGTGATCAATTATTTTAGAGAACAAATTACAATTTAGCCTACTTGAGGAGGGAATGCACATCACAAACTGCTTCTTTTTGGTTTGTAACTGAAGAAATGCAACCCTTTCTTTCCATTCCTTTATATGATCAGAAAGCACAAAGCAAAATTAAACCTAAATCTTTCCAATGTCCCACATTTCCCAAAAATCACTAAAGAGTTAAATATAACTGAACATTCCCCCCCGCCAAATCTCTGGATGACAGTATGTTCTTTCTCTTTATCCTACAATGATAAAACACTAGCACAAAAGCATTATCAGGAACTAGGAAAATAATTACTCCCAAAAGAAATCTTAAATTTTCTGTTAATCCTAAGTATTATGCTTCAACACCAAGTTATCAAAACCTGTTTTTTCTTTGGATTTGGGCAGTCATGTAGAAGTGAAGTGACTACAGGAAAGTTTGGCTGAAGCAATACTCAGTCAGCCTGAGTGCTTTTTTACCAACACTGTAAAATACTCAAAATCATTAACTGTCCTTCATTAGTTGTTCTTGCATTCCATAGTTAATATTAACACATGAATAACTTTCACTATCTTTACAAACTACTTACCAGATCAGCATACTTCTTGCACAAGGCTGCCAGCTTTTCTTCTGGAGTAGAAAGTGTATTCAAGGCTTGCATTAATAATAACACTTCTTTGCCTATGAAATGGATGATAGACAATGATACTGAGGAAGAAGAACCATATACCAGAAAAGCAGCCTGTCTTTAGAAGTAAAATATAGATCCATGAGAAATTAGCCTGATTTAAGGTGTTCCCTGGTTTGACAGCTGCATAATCCTAACAGATGACAAATGGGAAGTCATCACATGATGTCATCAGCAAGGATAAATCTGTCTTGCCCTATGTGCCATTCGACAACTAGGACAGCAAAAATTACTTTAATATAAGAACAAAAAAATATTTTTGTTTTATAATTGCACAGATAAAAAGAAAAATATGAAAAAATGACATCTAGAAAGTTAAGTATTGGCAGATACGTTCTTAATAAGCATTTAGAATGTAATTATCAGACCTGCTTTGGCAGCATTGAACACTGCAATCCCAGATTTAAACCAGAAAGTTAAAAAAGTTGATTAGCAATTACCATGTTATTATTATTAAAGTTCATGTAAAAATAGCATTGCCAGCTGAAGGAGTCTTACATATGCATTAAGAACTGTCTTTCCCAAGTAGAAGTGCACACACAGTTTCTCAAAATATCCTGTTACAGGTGACAAGTTTTTGGCTAGAGAGTAAATTTAAGACAAAGAGCAAATCCATAGCTATTTTACAAAAATATTAAAGCCATTTAAAAATCAAAACGTCAAAGAGAACACACCCAAAGTTTTCTCTTTGTGCTTTTCACTCTCTGGATCTTGTTGGCCATCGGGTGGATCCGTACGGGCTTCTTCTCTGCCAGGAGTCTCCTCACGGGACTCTTGGGAACAGCATGTGGAGCCCGGGTGCTTTCTGCTCTTTGTGATGTACTCGGCTTCTTCCAAGGTGCCTCTGCTCTCCAGGCTGTAACAATTGGACTGTGGACACTGCAAAGCTGTGTCAGACAACTCAGTGCACTTGCTCTTCACCAGCTGATCCTGGTTATTCATCCCCATCTCCCGAGATCCAGCTGCTTCTTCCATGGCACCACCAACCACCTTTAGAATGGAAAGCAGGAAGTAAATGTGTTTAAAATGACAACTTCCACCCTTCTTTTGCACGGACAAATAAGGGTAAAATGCAAAAAAGAAACCCTGACAAGAAGTCTAAGGAAATCTACATAAATACATTGTTTCAATGGCACGGAGGAACAGCTTGAACTACTTCAATCACAAGGCTAAATACAACTGTCAGCTCTTAACTGGACAAGACTGGTTGTTTTAACAAGAATTATAAACAGGAGCAGGAGCACCTTTGAAATGGTAAAATTCACATCAATGAAATTAACCAAAAAAGTGAATATCAACAGGCTTGGACTCCTACTGCCTATGATTTTTAAGAATACATTCTTTCTGCTCAATTAAATTTTCTCTAAAGATTTCCTAAAATGCTAAATGTTTAATCACAATACCTAAATGTTAAATATCACCAGTTTAACTCTGCTGTGACATGGTCATATTTTAGAGCAGAATGTTCTCTACATAAAACTCTATAGTTTTTTAAGGATCTCCAGATTTCTCTCTCAATCACCTGAACAATATTCTCAACTTCTAGAAACATTTCAGGCTGATGAGAATTGCAAGGGTGTTTGGTTGGGTGCATTTTTGTTTGGTTCATTTGGTTATGCTGCAGAGACTGGGACTCAGGACAATACTTGAAGGTGGTTGAGTGTTTTTTGCTGTACATTTTCAATCCCACTTCCCACATGTACAACGTGCATGGATAGTTAAAAGCATGATAAGCAGAGCTGAACTTGCTGCCAAAGTAAAATTCTTGTTGATTTATTTCCAGTGAACTGAAGGTAAATTTCCTTAAAATCACAAGGAATTATAAAAACAGAGCTTATTAATACAGTTATGCTGTTTAAGCACAAAATAATTTCAGATTACCTTACATTTTTGTATTTAAAAATGTGCTAATTCTTAAAGTCAGAAGTTTGCACTGGGTTTTATATACTGCACAGGACTGTTTTCCTCTTCAAAAAGAATTAGCCAACATCAAAGGAATGCAGCCAACACTAATAATATATCGTGAGATGTATTTCAACTCCAAATTTGTTCAGCATGCTTGAAAAGGTTATTTAAAAATTATTAAACAAATACATCTTTTTTTTCCAATATTCATGCATAACAGCTTTGTTATTCTCTATTCTTAAAGCAAGTTCCTTTCTTTAGACCTTATCTCAAGGCAGACTAATTCTTGAGAAGATGGAATTCACACTGTGTCTTTCTCAAAGGACAATAAGCTTTTTAACTGCAAATAATCTCTATAGACATTAAGAAGCAACTTTTAACTTGCCAAGGAAGACTCACATTGCACAGCTCTTTACAAGTGTGGAAATGATGCACATGCTTTATGACAGATATAAATGCACTGCAGTTTTATTCTCCAGCCATATCAGACAACACACTTATAAATGCCTACAAAGGTCATGTAGTAATTGAACTGCTGGAACAAATAACCAATTATAACATTTTACACTTCTAAAATGTCATCTGTAAAACGTGCATTTTTTTTCCCCTTGGCTTGTCTTAAACTGTGGGTTTTCTAGGAAGGGCTTACCCCTCTAGGGTCAGCAAAATAAATACAAAAGAACAAGAAATGTGAAAACAAACAGCTCACTTCACCTCCCTGTACCAATGGCTGAAACCATGGCACAGTTGTTATCTGAAACTCAGGATTTATAAAGAAGCTGAAGACTCTGTGTCACATTAAGTTGACAAGACAAGAAAGGTCAGATTATTCTAACATAATATTATACCAAGAGTACCTGCACTACCAACAGAACAGCTGAAACTTGCAGGTTTTTTTATTTGCATAGAACATGAACTTCTGATTCAGATACTTATACCCAAAGTAGTCTCACAAAACATGGAGAAAGTCTGCTTTAAACTCAAACTTTTGGGTTTGGCACTCAAAAGCACTAAGCATTCCCACACTTTCTGATATCCATAAAAAGACGTGAGAGGTTTTTCTTGAAAGCAGAGCACAAAATTGCCAATGGCTCCAACAGCTAAGAAGGGCTGACTGGCTGCAGGCACATATTGAGCAGCAGCAGTGCCCAAGCTTCTCTGGGCTAGCAAAAACATTTGTGCAACTTGTTCTAACACAGTTTACAGCCAGATCAGTTCCTCAAGCCAGTTCACTGCACAGCAATAGGCAATCTCGCCAACAGAAGTGGAAGCAGGACGACTGGAAAGAAGCCAAAGCACGAGAACCTCTAAAAAATAAAAGTCAATCTAATTGCAATCAGAGCACAAGGAACTAAACACACAATACCTCATTCTCACCACAGGTACACACTTAACACTGCCTGCTGAAGGACTGGAACGTCAACAAGGCCATGTTTGCGAGCAGTCTGTGACTGCTTCAGACCTAGTCAATTGAAACATTTTCACTGGTTTTCATCTGAGAAAATTCTGTAGTTTCCAGTAAAAAAAAGAACTAGTAGCAGGGGTATACATGTGACCAGTAAGTCATGAAATGCCAATCTCTTTTTGAGCAAACCATCATAGTAACCTAAACGTCAATTCAGAGCTGGCAATTCACATGCATATTCTAGAGCATCTGGAAGTTTCACGAAGTGAACACCACCACCTCATTAATTCAGCAGAGCTTTTTGTTGAAGTCAAATTAAGTGTCAGTTCAATTTTTTACTGACAATAATAATTTCTAAACTCTGAGTATTCTCTGTTCTTTGTCAAAAAAGCCACAAGGACTTTTAGAATTTCAGACTCATTCTTCAAACTCTAAGAAAAGGCAGAAAGAACCTATCAGAATACTGAATTGAAGAAAAAGGTTTGTGTACAAGTGTCCTGCATGTCTCCAACACATTTGAAAATTATAAAGATGGTGCAAATATACAGAACTTGTCAACCTTCTTTTGTTTTTCCAGTGAACATGGAACAAATCCAAGCTTACTGACAAGCAAGTATGCTCCCTGCAAAACCAAAGCTCAGTGTAGCAGTAGACAAGCTTTGTAAAAATATCCCGTTTTCTTATCTTAAATACAATTACAAATTGTTGACCACAGACTAGAATAGTGTGTTCAAAAAAGTGGTTCTACCAGCAGCTAGAACAATCTGACAGCATACACACACACAAAAAAAAAAACAAAACAAAAATCTCTTCTTAGTTAAAATTCTGTCAAGTTGTAGCCTGTAAGTTCTAGCAAATCTGACAGTAGTGGCACGACATATTAAAATTCTAACTTACTTAACCTAAATTAAAAAATGTTTTCACTTTAAAAACCAGAAGTCTGCTACTGCCTGGCAGGGGCCACAAACACAAATATCTAGATGATTTCCTGATTACGACTAACAAAGAATTTTCTACATTAGCTGTAACTTTAGATATTAAAAACATTAGCCAGAAGTCTTAACAGCCTTCTTGTATTCAATGCTGTTCTTAAAACACTTTAACTACAGGTAGTTTCAGATTTGGTCTGTATCAAGCTTCAAGCTGGAGTATAGGAATAATAAACAACACATTGGGAATATTAAGTACTAACCAATATTAATCACTGAACTTGCTCCCTCCTTACCAAGGCAACGGTGAGAACAACCCCTAACTCTTACCTCTCATCTTTTCAAATGTGTGCTCATCAGACTAGTGAACTTCTCAGTTTAACATTCCAGCCAGAACAGAGCACTTCCCACAGCACATTGTATAATAGTGCTGATTCAGTACTGACTGAATGAAACCAAAACAAAACTACCCCAGCACAGACCTTCTACTGAAATTGCCACTACCTTTTCTAGCTGCTACCATGCTCTCTCAGCTTCCAGCCATCTTTAACCACAGGTGGCTCCTGATCTGACAGCCCAGAGTCAGACTATTATATGCCTAGAAAGATTTATAGAGGCAAAAAGAGTATGTTGCACAGGTAACGTGCAAATTCGTAAGATCACAAATTTATCAAAACTCTAAGATATGTGTGACCTATCTAGCTGTGAAACCAGCTATTACAAGATGCTGACATTTCTGAATAAGCATGTCATCTTCAAGCTACTTAAGAGTTACAGGACAAACCACTTGAAGATGACTGGAGGAAAATTACTGGCAACACTGCTCCTTCTCACACCAAAGTTTTCATTCAGTCTTCTGCTCTGTTCCTTCAACTTACACGTCGATAAAAAAAAGATGCACATCAAGAAAACTCTACCTTATTTCATACCTAAAAGATCAGCATACAAGACAGATATCCCATTTGTGAAAAAGGCTATGATCACAAGCCAGCTTAAACAGTACAGCTTCAGGAACAGGCTTTTGCACATAAGGACAGAACAGACACTTGTCCTACAGAACTTGTCCTACCACCATGCCAAAATACATCACAAACCCACTTATTTTTTTGTTCTACTACCTACACAAGTCAACAGCACACAATGCTACCTAAAATATACCAAGCTTATTATGACTACCATGTTTACCTGTATTTCACACTCCTGTGCATACACATACGCAATTGTTCCCTAAACCACCCGAAAATACTTCTCTGTACCTTTTAATAAAAAACCCCATAATTAGTAGCTGCACCAGAACCCATTTTCTCCTGTATGTTAGCTAATTATCCTAAAAAACATAAGCACTAGCATTAATCTGTGAAAACAACTCCTACATAGCCCATAGTAGCAGTTGGACTGTGCTGTGAAAAGACTCTTCCATCCTTAGCTTTTGGAATTGCTAATGCTTTCAAGAAATATCCCGGAAGCTTTGGAACAAACATATGTACACAAACCAGATCCTCACAAATGTAAAGACAACCTAACTAACAAGGAAATATATAATCAATTCCTCAACATCAGACTCCAAAAGAGGTAATTTGAATAACACTGTTCAGCTGACTACATTTTCAAACTTATTTCACATACAACTGGTCATAAAAGCCTTATACCCCTTATCCTGACCCAGTGCAGTAAAAAGAAAATATCACGGCCAAAAAGGATAAATCATATTTATCACAAATATGAATAGTTCACACAAATACTAAGCTTCCTCATCCCAGCATTTTACTTTTTCCTGCTAGCACAGAAAAACTTATTCTGAAAACATGCATGTAATACACTTTTCCTCAAATCGATTTTTCAAGTTATATTAAATAAAGTTATCATTTTTGGTAATAATTTTATTTACAACTTCTGCATGAAAACCACCATTTTCAGATGTCACAAAATTTGGTTTTGAATTTTACAGCAGGTGCACCTTTATCCACTGGCCTAGACACAATTATTCAGATGCTTCTGACCACAAGACTAGCTTAATAAGGTTATTTCTCCATGCAATACTTCTCTATACTGTGCTCACTGACCTGAATGATGATGCAGTCTAATTATACCTTTCTCAAACCTAATGGCCTCTGATGTGGCTTCCCCACTGAACAAGGAACTTAGCTGTGAGATCTGAAAGTCATTTCAAACAAACACTTCACCATGTTCTGTCATTATATTAAAAACTATGTTCTATGTACTCATTCATCTACTTTCAAGACACCGGACTGAGGAACCTGCAGTATTGCTCATCACTGGTTTCAAAGCACAGCAAGGTTAGAAGTTCCAACACGGCAGGACGACTATTAAGAAACACCTACTTCCTAAATCTGTATTTTACCTTCAGAAAAGTCAAGACAGACTCTTTGTTAGCAGAATTCCACCATTAAGATTCCTGGTCTTCGATACTGGTTCAGAAACGTTCTCACATGACCCCTGCTTACAGTCCTTACTTTTCCCTGTTACCCTTAACCACACTGGGTTTTTTGCTCTTTCAGTGGCCTCAAAACACAGATGACATGCCTGTGTTGTAAAGACATATAAAGAAAAGCCTTACAATTTACTGCAAACACAAAGGGGAAAAACTCCCCATCTCTTCCCTCATTTAGCTTAAGACATGAAAACAGTGGTGGTGCATCTCTCACAGCCCCATCCCAGGTCACACTACGATCTCAAGGTCTCCTCCTTAGGCCTTGGCCTGGACAAACAGCACCCAGGAATAAGCTCACCCAGAGCTAATCAGAAACACTGCCTGCTCCCAGGAACAGCAATGTCCAACAAGCTCATGGCTTTTAAAAAACATCCCTGAAAATTTATTTTTTTTTTTTTACATTGAAAACAACCCAAGTGGAACAAGATTTTTGTTATGAGACTTTCAAGGGAAATTATCAACCCAAATTGCAGCCAGGACGAAAAATCATTATGACTAAAGCCCTCTCTCTCACGACCCTATAAACAGTGGTCATAAGTGAGATCCCTGGAGCTTCCTGGCCTGCAGCAGGCTGTGGCCAGCATTTCCCTCTGGGGGGGCAGCTCTAAGACTCCCAGGTTGGCTATTCTTGGAGGACCACTGCCAAATGCTGGTGATGGAGCCTGGGCTGATACCACTCCTCAAGGCTCAATTCTTTGCCCCTTGAGAAGACAGCAAGGCATCCAACGTGAGTACTTCCCTGGATCTGGGGGGGATTTTTCACAGATATATACCTGGGGCATTGTCCTGGTTTAGGGCATCAACCCAGGACAGGCATACTCTTTAAGCCTTGTGTCTGTGCAGGGTAAATATGATACAACAAATGTACTGTGAATTCTCCCCTCTGAGATTCTTCAGTGCTTTACATATGTGAGTGAGGCCTGTAAGTGACTTACTGTTGTACTGATAGTGAATTCTACAGAATCTTTTGTTAAATTGGTTAACTGGAGGCATCGATTAAGTGCTGTTAAGTTCAAGTGCTTTTGTGCCTAAACTATCAGTCAGGCCTGGGGATAAGTTTGGTAGAGGGGATTTACCCTGAACCATGTGACTTAACAGGAGGCTTCCCCCCCATATTTCTTTTCATTTTAACTCCATCCCCAGCCTCCACGCTGATCATTTTGGTTGACTTTAGTTTTAGATCGACAGATTTTATTGCATTTTTTCTCTCTGCATGCTTTAACCACACAGTAAGGAGCAGAGTGATCTCTACCAAGCAACTCTATCATGCTTTTGCTTTTATATAAAATCTGCCTTTGCCAGTGATTCTTTAAACGACCTGAAAAATTCATGACAAACATCTCCTGTAATTCTAGCAAAAAATTCACTGCAGGAACCCAAAGCTTCCAAGGAAGCTTTCAGGGCATTTGCCCACAGGACAAAGTGCTGCTCATCTAACAAGACCTTTCTTAATATAAGCATCTGAGACAGGTGCTAATTAAGAAGACATTTAATATAGCGTGAATCACTTCCACCAATGAGATTTCACTTCCTCTTTACTATAAACTTAATAGTTTTGTAGTCACCCACAGCACGATTCTGGAAAAAGCACGGTAGACAAGTTCTGAATTCCCAACACAAACAGGTCACAAGGAACCTAAAAATAATACCAAGGCAGAGGGAGGGAAATCTACAAGACAGTGCTGAACGATTTTTAATTCACAAATAAAAGTTCAAAGCAGAATTTGCTTAACATTGCCTGCCATATTTCACCTCTTTAAAATAATTAAATTCCTTTTGACTGTATTTGAAATAACATGGAATACAGGTTTTTGTTTTTTATTTTTTAGCATCATCATCTGCTTTCATAACAGACACTGAAGTTACATACAAGTTACTTCTTAGCAAAGAACTAAAAAAAAAAAAAAAAATCACACTGCAGAGAACGGTGCTTTTCAGAAAAGAAAACTCGTTCCACAGCTTCCTAGACCTTTTTAACAGCCAAAATAAACCACCACCATGTTACCATTTCTGAGACGTTATCCTTTGCACTATGGAAAAAAGTTACCACTAGAAAGCCACTTGAATTTATGTAAGGGCACAGTATGAGATACTTCAGAAGCATATGACATTAGTAAGGCAGTTCTGTCACATAAAACACAGAGCTGGTGATATTACATACAGCAGCTGAATTACAGCATATTTTAAGTCTTTGCCGGTGGGTGACCAAGCATAGGTATTTTAAGCTTTTCCTACACGGACCTGCAACCAGAAATTATTGTAAAATCGCCGGGAACAGCCCAGTTTTCAGTGCGGTTTCGGTAGAAAATGGAAAAAGTAAAAGAAGGCCTTTTTGTTTTTTATACTATTTCGGAGGTTAAGGAAACGCTCCCGCCACCCCCGCGGGCAGAGCCACCGCCGCTGCCGCCTCGCACCTCGGCCGTGCCGAGAGGGGCCGGG
>VZTB01002540.1:104614-129812 GCA_013397245.1 Thryothorus ludovicianus
TCCCCGCCGCCGCTGAAGCTCGGGCTCCGCCGGGTCGGTCCCGCCGCGCCGCCGCCCCCGCGCGTCGCCATGATGTGACGGCAGCATCCAAACAAGTGCCGAGCGCGGGGCACCGGAAGTGCTCTCCGGGGGCCCGCCTCCCTCCCGGCCGCAGCCAATCGCCGCGCAGTTCTGAGGCTCACGTGGGAAGTTCTTGCCCGCCCTGCCGCGGGGCATGCCGGGAGTTGTAGTATTACCGTCGAGGAGCGGGGACACGGCATGGCCCCGGGCGGTCAGCGTCAGCCGGTCCCCTCCCTGCCCGCGCTGCATCCCGCCTCCCTCCTCTCTGCTCCTGCCTTGGTCATAGCTTTGAAGTCGGGGCCAACTCAGGGGCAGGGCGCGGGGCGGGCAGGGTCAGCAGAATCAGAGTGCGTCAGGCTGGAGGGGACCACAGCGGGGCACCTGGTCCAACCTGCTGGAGCAGGACCATCCCAGAGCACGGCGTGGCGTCCACGCGGTTCTGGAATATCTCCAGTCAGGGACGCTCACTGGAGATACCCAGTGATACTCGGCTGCTGCTTCTGCAGGAAAACTGGGGCGTGCGTGCGGGAAGAGCGAGTTGCGCAAGGAGCGGTGCCGGGCATGGCTCTGCGGTGCCGAGGCCGGGGTGCGGGCAGCGCTTCCCCGGCGGTGCCCGTGGGAGCCCCGGGCCGCCCCGGGACGGAGGCTCGCGTCTGTGGGAACGCGGATTCTGCACGGGGAGCGGAGAGCGAGGCTGCCAAGGCGCACCTGCGCTGCCGGGAATCGCCGACCGTGCCCTGTGCACCCGTGGCCTCCGGTGTCGGGGACGACAGGGGAATAACTTAAAACTGGTGGAAACAAACATCCTAAAAATACATATGTATACATATGTTCCTGCTTTCTGGGGAAATACGTGACGGCAACTTTGCAGTTACCGAATAAAAATATCACTCTAAACCCCCCTAAGCATTACTACTTCAGAGAATAGATCAAATGTCAGTGTTGAATAAAGTAGCTTCAGTGGGGCAGTCACTGCTTAAAATATCTTGTCCTTACATCTTAAATCTATGCTTACCAAAATAATTGTTAATTTCAAGATGAAAAATAATTCTACAGTTTTTGGTACCATCCTGTTCTTTAGATGGATATTTTGTCCCCCAAAACCACTTGTTCTTTTACAAACTTGCATAATACTGGTAAAAATTCTTGGAAAAAGGAAGGCCCACTCCTCTTCCCCAGCAGAATTTTGTTGTTTTAGTATTTTTCCCATGCATCCTTTCCATTTGAGTGGCAAGAGATCCATTCATCAAACATGCTCTGTTCAGTCCCTGGATCAAACAGAAAACATGAAACCCTTAAACAGGGTTATAAGATTACTTTCAATTTCTCCCAAGCATTATTATATATAAATATAAATATATATATTAAAAATATATATAAAACTCACATAATTTACAAAACATAAATTACTTTTGCACCATCCCTCTCTCAGACACTTTTTGAATGGAAGGAAGATTAATTGCAAATATGAGCTACTTGAGAGAACTGAATAAAGAACCACAGAGCTCTTGCTGTCTGTAATAAAATTAATTGTGAGCTCTATTTTGGTGAATTTGGGTGCCAGGGAGGTTAGCATGCATTGTGCAGCAGAAGCAGGCACAAGGCTGCTCTGTCAAGGAGAACAAAATTTTCTTCAAAAATTACCAGATATTAGAGAATATATTTCCAGCAGTAATGCTTTTCACACTTCAGCTCTTTGTTTCGTTTGGGGGTTTTTTTCCTGATGATAATGTGACACAGATCAATTATAATTGTTTTGTGAAGAAAGATACTCTTCCTAATAAGTCAGTTTTCTAGAAGTTCAGGGTTTTTTGAGGATAGCTGATGCAGGTGTAGTGTGAGAGGTACCATCAGCTTCAGGACTCAGATCTCTGGTGCACTGTTTGCCTGCCGTGCTGTTGTCCTCTGGAGAATAAAAATGAGAAATTGAATGAAAAGAATTACTTTTGGTATTTTAAATTACATTTTACCTTCTCTCCCCGTGTCTCTTCTTGTGTTCCTGTGAACATGCTTTCCCTCAAAAATGCACTTACCAATAAAGTGCAAGTCAACAGTATGGGAAATTTATAATCCATTCCTGCAAGTAAATACTCGTACTGAGAACATATTTTCAGTTGTGCCCTGTAAATGACCTTGCTGAGACTGCTCGTGCAATCCTACGCACCAGGAGCAGCCAAGTAGCTGTTCCACCCGACTGGCCGCTGCAAAGAAGGTGCAGTGGTCTCAAGTTTTGACAGGCAAGAAGCTGAAATTCTAGGAAAGTTTTTCATTAATATTTAGGATATAACTAAATATCCATTGGTAGAAATGTTTAGTCATCAACTTCTAAGAAATTTTTGGAGTACTCTGTTTTTATGAACTACAGCCAAGTTATGTGGTTATCACCCTGCTTAGGAGTAGTCTGACTTCATGAACCTTCTACACTTACCAGCCAGGCTGACACATCCCTCACTGCCCTCACTGCAGAGGCACTCCCAGGCAGCTGGGTAAAAAATAAGTTCCTCCATTATGTTTAAACACATCAGCCAGGTGACAACTAGAACAAGATGTTCAAATCTTTAACCAAAGGCAATTGAGAAACTGTGAAATAAAGATACTATTTCTTTCTTTACAGCATTGTTACAACATACAATGCAGTCAGGAAACTATTTAATTTTGTCCTTTCTTCATGATGATTATAATAATTGCTTCTATTGGAACTTTGGAGAAGGTCAGGACTATCAGAATTGTTCTTGGAACATTTCTCTCCATGACACTGAGTAGGAGCAGTAATTCTTCCAATGTTATTTTTCACAGAGTAAGTAATCAAAAATTAAAATGAAGACAGGAGGGAAACAGAAAAATACAAACAAATCAAATCTCCAACCCAAATCACCATGCTTCACAGGATCCTAAAATTCAGTCATGGTTAGGGAAGTTGCTCGGGGTCCATTGTGGACAACACTGCAAACATGTCCTGGCTGGACATACTATATAGCTATAAACAAACAAGATGTTGGGGTATATGTAGAATGAGATAAGGAGAAATACAGAAAATGAAACCAGGATGTGACAGCTGGGTGGTGCTTTCTCGTATGTGCTTGTTGCATGTCACACCTCACTTCCAGAAAATGACTTCCAGAAGTGAGTTTTGAAGAAAGCTGCTACACACTATTTGGTAGATGGAAAACTGCCCCCATTAAAATTTGAAAGGAGTGAAGTTTGAAACTTCTTGCTTGGTTCAAGGAAGTAACCAAAAGAAGGCAAAGTCAAGTTCTTCTGCCTTCCTAAGTCACACATTGTTCACATAAATTCAAAACCAGTAAGATTTTCCCCCTTCACACATTACTTCACAATACCAGGAAGTAATGAATTAGTTTAAAAAAGGAGCTGTGCTTTTTCATGAATAAGAACAATTGCATGTTTGTGCAGACATACTTTGCAATAGATTTCAGATGTCAGCCCCCAGGGCAGGAAGGGGGGCCATGGCCCACGGTAAGGAGGTGGTGGTTGGGGGGCTCGTGTGAGCCTGGCACTGCTCCTCTCCTGGAGGAGAGGAGCCAAGAAGCTCAGAAGCTACTCTTGCACCTGTGACTTAAATATGCTGGTGATTTTCTTATTTTTTGCTTCCCCAGACCACGGGGATGCAGAGCAGTCCCTCCTGTACCCCTTGGCCCTGGCCTCCAAAGCTGGGTTGCTTGCCAGCTCCAGTGGGAACAGTGCAGTGGCCAGGATGGAGAGATTGCCAGCTGACTCAGGGCAAACGTTATTATTGGTCTTTCTAATTGCTCATAACGATTCTGTTATCAACATGTGCTCAGACATGTCAGCTGACTAGTAAGTACATCCACAGCAGAGAAACCCAGATAACAACATTCCTCCACCTGAAAGATCCTTTGCACCAGTATTTTTGCCTGCCTAGGCAATGGTTCCTGCTCTTTCATGTACATGCCCACTAATTTTTTGACACTACATCCCACCAAGAGATCATTGTTTCCACACCCACAGCAAGTACCTGTGGAAGCTCCTCTCCATCCCAGTAACATCCTTACAGCAGGACCTTTCATCCACCCAACACATGATGGGCTTGAAAATCTTGTTACACGTGATACAGGATGAAAGGTGCTGATGATACAGCACAACCAAAACTGCCTGATGTTTAAATTGTGGGCATCAAAGGGCACAAGGCCAGCATTAAAACATTTCTGAAGGAAGTGAGACAAGAAGTTGGGTGTATCAACCCATTCTCTGGCCATTATTTGATTGTGAGGTAAATGGGTTTAATTGGGAAGGAGAGAAAATGCAGAAAAGCAGCAGTTTTATCTGGCTCTTAAAGCTTCACGTTTGTGTATGGAAACCATAGCCATGAGAAGAAATAAATAAAAGCAACTGCAGAATAAAGGTTTTATGCAGGCATACAAGTAAAAAAAACAACTAAGCATATTTTTTTTAGAGAATCATATATCACAGAGGGTATCAAATATTTATTCTTCTAATTTTATATAAAGCCCTTAACTAAAGGCATTTTTCTTGTCTTTCCTTACTTTGCCAGAATCACACTCAGACAAAATAACCTATCTGCCTATGTAGTTTTGGGGTAATTATACCTCCCTAGTTTATCTGGAGAGGTTTTTCATGAATTCCTGAATTAGCAAAAGAAAATGTCCCCAACCCCGTTCACAATGAAAAACAGTCTTTTAGGAAACAAAGCAAGTTATTTCATTCTTAATTTCTACAGAGTCTCATCTCATTACAAATGATAGTGTGACAAATTAATGATAATTATTTTGGTTGCCCTTTGTCTCTTGATGGTATCTAGTTAAAGGTAACAGCTGAAAGGTACATTATCATTTCTTTAATCTATTTATATTAAATTAAATACCATGATACATGTGGGTTTGCATTTATATGTATGCATGGTTTTGATCTATCTATCTATAGCAAATGCTGGGCTATACAGTGAATAAAACAAAGCCATGCACGACTTCTGATATTTTTGTAGAAATTGTTGTTTTCTCCAATAATTAACTGTAATATATACAAAGAAAATATAGCAAGACATTATTTACTTGCCATTTTGTTAAAAAAAAAATTAGAATGATGATCTAACAAACACAAACAATTCAAATGTTTGAAACAAAGGAGAAAAGCATTGAAAATTAGTATTTTGGAAAGAAAATCTTTGGAAGGAAAATCATGAGTACTGTTATTTGAGGCTAGGCTACTGTACTGATGTTACTGATCTATTCCTCAGCTCCTACTGAGACATAAGAGTGTCAGATCAGAGAATACATCTTGTAGACTTCTAACATTTTTTAACCTTTTTTTCTTTTATATATTGTCTGTATTCTTTACACATATATTTGTAGCTTCTTATTGTAGCTGAGCTTCAGCATTTTCCTAGGCAGGAAGATGAAACAAATTCCAGGACTCCTATGCTATCTTGGTTCTCCTTAGAATCCAAGGCTGAAATCAGCTTTTTGAGACATACTTTTGTAAACAGGGCCCATCCCCACTGAAGGGGGCAGAGAATTTAGAAGATACTAGAACTGTGATGCGTTAAGTTTTAGCTTTTATATTTTTCAGATTCTGTGCTGTTTTAGGGTGTAGTTCTGGGCTTCATATTAAGTGTTGGTAAGCTCTCTTCACAGAGTAGGTAGACAAAACAACTCCTTTTCCTTTGAGACCAAGGACAACCAATAAAAATTTCAGGCCCAAGAACATAAACACCAAGAACGGTGAATTGAAGAGAGAAAAACAAGGAGGATGGAGCTTCATATCCTGAAGCTGTAACTGGACACTTAACTCCAATATGCTAATGGACCAACAACTTAAAATAGTGTGAGACCTTGTGTCTGGTCGTCCATTTTGTGACCATTTTGGGGTTCAACCTGGGTGTAGCCCAGTTGGGCTCTTGTGCTGCCCAAGTGTGTGCATTAAGACCTTTTAATAAATACCTACTTTATAATTTTATTCTGTCTAGTCTCTGTTCCAGGTCAGCCTCTCTAAGCATCAGCTCGGGATTTTACTTCACCAGGTCACTTGCTAAAAACTGTGGGACTCTTGTCAAACATGCTAATGTACAGAATCTATGAACATTGTACATGCATCACACGGGATATGCATCTTTGGTGTTTTCCCCCTAACGAGCTGTGCACCTGAGGATCCTTATATCAAGGTATTATAAAGGTACCCATTTTTATCACCCTAACTGTGTCTGGCTCGTATTTTTAGGACCAGAGCAAAAGGCATCAATGGTACCACATTGTTGACATGTTGACACAGCCCCAGGACTGATGCAGCTGCTACTCAGCAGTGCACAGAGAAGTGACCAGACACACTTTGCTCCTTTCTGTGCAATAGATATTGCAAAGGAGAAGTCAATAATATGTGAGTAGCCAACAGTTCAAGGATGCATCTCCAGACTCCTGCACATAGGGTTATTCTTTAAATGCATGAGGTTAAAATTGTCATCCTGCACTTCAGTACTACATACATCACTCCACTGACCACAAAGATCACCAAACAGCAGGGAAATAAAAATACTGAGGCAAAAAAACTAAAAAAGAAAAAAAAAGAAAAGAAAATTTTACTAGAACAATTCAGGAAACTGAAAGCTTTGATTAACTCAGATAACAGATAATCTGTAACTGATCAAATAAAATAAAGACATAGGGGAACTTTTCACTATGCTTTTCTTTTTCCCAGATTTTACAATCTTTCCTCTTCCTCCAGAAAGATGATTAAATTTTAAAAATTCCATACAGGTATTAAGTAATACCAACTGGAATTATAAGCTTATAGCTGAAGATGATTTTCCAGTGCACAGAAGAAGTGGAGATGTTGGTATCTCAGAGCTATTCTAAGGTAATTTACTGCTAGGCACTTGCAGCACCTACCTAAATGAAAGGCATAGGCCAGGCTTGAAAACTGCAGGATTGTGGAGAATTTACTTCAGTTTTCCAGCTTAAAACCAGATACCCAGATTTGAAAATATTAATATGACTTTTGATAAGAGACTTTAAATATCAGAGCTCAAGTCAGATTCAGCCTTGCTACATTTTTGTCTTTTTTAAATGCAAATTTAAGCAGTGGGTTGGCTTCGTTTATTTTATAGACATACTTGCTTTTCACAAAAAGGGAAAAATGAAAATTTTATATGAAGAAACCATCTTTTATGAGAAATAGAATTTAATATCTAGGACCACTATATAGGTTATGCTTACATGAAAAGAAAGATAAGGCTTGATGTACAAGCCTCATGCAAATAAGGCCCTCGTATTCCTGAAAACATTAGGAATGATCAGGCTTGTTTTTAAGAAAGCAGACTTTTGGAGCAGTGATTTTGGAGCTGTCAGTCATCCAGGGAATAGTTGCCACTATCAGAATAGAACTACCTATCTTTTTAGAAGGTGTCACATCAAACTGTAGACAGATTCTAATATCTCCAGCTTAAATCTACAGCAGTAGCATTTGTCAAGAGTAACCACTGAGCTGTGGATAGACATTTTTATAAGTGTAACTGATTTAACTTTTGTTGTCTTTAATTAATCTCAGATAGAAAAGTTCCTTAAGTACCTCTTATTTACAGTGACTTACCTTGCATCTGTTAACTAAGTGAAAAACCTTATAAAAAAACAAATTGTGCTTAAAATGTTTTGCAGTTGAGAAAGTATATGGCAATAAACTAATCTGAGAAGCCAAATGTATGCAGGTTTAAAACAATTCCTTTTCCATAATGAGAAATAGAGAACTTTCTGTGCAAGTTGCTAATGGAGACAATTTAAAATAGTCCTTTCTTACAGTAACAGCAGTGGAAAATACTTAGCTCTTTTCATTTCCCACGGGATGAATATTGACTGAGTAATTACAGCTATAATCTCTTCAGTCTCTTTACAAAAGTTTCCTGCAGAATTATGTCATTAAGACAGAGCTTACTGTATGTAACATGCCTATAATTCAATTGTGCTTAATGGCTCTGACCTACTTAATTTTACCCATTTTCCTTTGTTTTGGAATTTCATGAATGCGTTGCTATTGAAGTTTATGAAGTAGATGACAAGCAGAACATAAAATTTTCATTTATCTATATATTAAGGTACTGACTTAATGGTATAACCACAGGAAACATACAGATGCCTATGAAGAATCAAAAACCTTCTAGAGAAAAAAACCCCTATTTTTAAATTTAAATTCTATGTCTTAAGCACTGTGAAAAAATGTATTTTTATAATCTGTGTCTGAAGCATATTTACTCCTCACTGCCCTCCCTCCAAATAAATGAGCCAATTTTATACATATTTACAGTATTTAATAAAGATGTCCAAACCAGTGAAAGTTTTTACATAAATGTTTCAGCACTTAAAATAAGGAGAAGCATTTAATTTGCTCTCAGATCAGACAGTAAAATTAAATAGAAACGTAAGAGCTTTCTGCAGAAAGAATGCATTAAACCATTTCTCTCTGTAGGGAAAGGCAGTCTCTCAGTATGATTAACAAACCCAAATTTAATTCAAGCAGTTACTAACTCAATCCTAATTTAAATGCTAAAATGTTTGGAGCCTGACTGATAAATAATCAGCTTCTTTTGGAGTCTGCATTAGTATGTTTTACCAAATCCTTGAAAATTATTCGATAGGCTTTTCTATAAATTCTTTGGCTACACACATTAAGGAAGTTAAATACATGTGAAATCTACCAACGACAAGTACCTTAAAAATAATACACATTTACAGATTATACAGAGATCAGAGTGCAAATGTCAAGAGAGAATTGTTGTCAAGGACTAAGCTACTTACAACATCCATTTTTACATCCCAAACAGAAGGCTGTAGACAAAAAAAATTGTGGTTCTTAGATTTAGAAATCTCTTTGAAGAGCTTCTTGATCACCTAAAAATGCCTCAAACTGAACCACTGCTTCATGTATTAATGTTATAACTTTTAATTATAACCTGCAGTATCTGCCTCCTCTTTTTTTCTTTTGAAGAATATAGAAGTTAAGAAACTGCTCATATAAAGAACAGAAACACTGTTTGTATTCCCATATGGAATTATAACGACTTTCGATTCTTTTATGTCTTCTGAAGATACTTTTGCAAGCAAAATATGAAAGCAGAAATCCATGTCAGTCCTCTGAAAGAGCTTTGGGTTATAGTGATTTTATGAAAATGTTTAATTTTCTTCTTGCAGCATTTCTTCTATTTCTTTATCCCAGTTTTCATCACACTTTTCTGATTCTGTCACCACCTCATACTCTTGAAGCTCTTGTTGTAATTCCTTTTCCCAATCAGCAGTTTCTTCTAAAAGAGACAAATGATGTGCAAGAATTTAATGGATAATATTGAATGTTTTTTATTTATATAAAATTAGATGAAATTTGCATGGAATCTCTCTTATATCCCCTAAACTTTATGGACTATTCTCCTTAGAAATAAAAGAGACTTCAGAAATTTCACCTTCCTATTGATCACAAGTAGGAGTTAATTAATATATGAGGCTATATTCTTATATGCATACTAGAATACAGACATAAAGACAAATACACAGTTAAGTCATTATGAGTGTCCTTTTGTAAAATCATTTCCTACAGTCTTTCACTCTACTTTCAACTGAATCTCCCTTTGCAACTTTAAATCCCCATAAAAATGAAGTTTGTAAAACGTGGATATATTGTTATGGAAAAAAGAAATCAAGAATAAATATTGTGGCTAGTTTAAAACAAAGAAGGTACTTTCCTCACTGATATTTGTAGCTAGGCAAGCTCATTTAATTAGGGTTAAAGGTAATCATATTTCATACTTCAGGGCAAAAAATGAGTCAGAAGGCATTCCTGTGTTGTTAATCTCTGTTTTAATTAGCTCTACCTATCATAAGCAAGAGTGTGTGGGAGGAGCTGGGTGTTGGATGTGTTACAGGTTGGTTGGTGCTTCAGCCTAGATAGGAAGGTTGCAATTCCACAGTCCAAGTCAGTCCAGCCAGAAGAGATTTCTCTGAACAAGTAACACATTAATGGCCTATTGAAACACTTTCATCAAAGCACTAGATGCAGGAAACTGATATTACTCAAACCAATACCTCAAACTTGGCTATGTATTGGACAGAAAAAAAACAATCAGAAAACAATGATTCGGCAAAATCCAAAGCACATTTTAAGAAAATTCTGCAAATTTTGTTAAATATAAGCCTCTACATATACAAGTGCTGTCATTGTAAATTATGTATGGCCAGAGTCACATCAACAGACTGTTTTTATGCTCTTTACACTGATATTAGTTCTTCTCAATTATTTTAATTAATAGGCTCCACTTAATCTCTTATCATCGTTCTTAGAACTATTTGTTAAATTTTAACTGTTCCAAATGCCAGTAAACCTTGATAGGCAGAGGCCTCTTCAAGCTCATAGTCTGGTGCAAATGTTGCCTTTTTAGCTGGTGCCAAAAGAAGAAAATGAAACCTGACTTTTGCATACTTTACCTACAAGGATGTCAATTAAAGAAAACAATTAATATGAAGAAGAACCTATGAGAAGGAAAGGAGAAAATAAAAAAATACCCCACACTCACTTTAATAAAAGAGAGACCTAAAACTCTTAGGTTCTTTTTATTTAAACCACTCACAGTTAATATTCTGTGTAAGGTGTGGTTTGACCATGGCAAAAATTATTAATTTCTGCAATATCTCATTGAAGGTTGTTTCATACACTTTGGAAAAAAATGGTCACAGATCTACTTTTCTGAACTGAATTACAACTTTTTTTTTTTCCTTTAAAATCAACCTGTCTTAGAATTGCTCTATGTAAGAAACAGAGGTAATAGCAGTTTTACCTTCCACTACTGAAGTCTCTTCTTTCTTTTTGTCTAGCACTAGTTGTTCCATTTCTTTTCTTAGATCTTCCTGATTCAGATTACAGGTATCAAAAGCATCACTCACAAATTCTGATACACCTGGACTTGTGGAAATCTCTTCCTCATCCTGTAACAAGACACTTTAGGATAAACTTATCCAGAAAGGGTAAAAAAATTCACCAATACATACTGCTTTTAAACAGAGTTGGCAAAATCCAAACACATTAATCTCACAATTATTTTTCTTTACTGGCTACTTTTCCTTACAAGTATTTTTGTACAAACAAAAATGTTATATAGTGTACTGAAAATGATCTGTTTTGCATTCTAGGCTGTCTTTTTGTGTTCCCTTAACAATTTTAGTTCTGATTTTGTAATCTTCAGAAACAATAAACTCCTGAGTAGTTTAGAGCAGGACCTAAATACTAAAAATTTTACCACAATTCAGTAACAGCTTTGTACACCAAAGTAAGATTAAGAGTGGACTGTTCTTTGGAAATCTTTGCCCACTGCATATTATTGGCAAGTGAATGCACAGCTTTGCTTCTGCCAAGAGCGTTCTCTGGCACCAATTTTACAATCCAGAAATGAACAAAGGTCATTATGTATCTAAGGTAAAGGTTTTTGCAGTACCTAGCAAAAGTGAAATAAAACAGTGTTTCCATTGCAATGCATCATTTAGATTTCTTATACTTCAGCCTGACCACTGCTTGAAGAGTTGGACAGAACATGGCACACAAATGCATTTTTATGAAGGCACTGCTAGTGTATCTGCAATGCTAACGTTCTACTCCGAGTGTTTTGGAGCTTTCACTCTTGACAGTAAAATCACATCATAATGTGCAGGATACTAAGGAAAACATTCTCCAGATAAACTACTGATTTCTGCTTCTGAAAATGAGTACCAAGATTTTATGCTAAAAATTAATATCACAGCAAAACAGCAGGAAGTTAGGACTGTCAGGTACTATATTATTATGGTTTCATACTTAACTCAAAAACATGCATAATTACTTATTAAGGAACAGCTTCACATACTAAATCTCAGATAAAATATAACAGCATTTTTACCTCTTGTGATTTTATTTGAGGCTTTATTGTAACAGGCGGTGTTTTTGGCCGTACTGTTTCTATCAAGAGAAAAAAAAAAGGTAGATAACATTTAAATATATAAAAATCTCATTTAATTGGCATGGCTGTTAAATATACAGGGAAACACAGTATTTTAAGGAATCCTTGTGGTTAAAGGCTGAACTTAGCCACAGGTGAACCATTTTCAAAAACAAAGAGAAACTATTTTCTATTCACAATTAAGACAAATTTAGCAAGCCATTTCCTCATTATGGCTTCAAACTTATTAGACAGGATCCCTCTGACCCTCAAAATGACATCCCAAGATCTTTAAAGTTACAAATGCATAGACTTAGTGATGAAATCCAGTCACTGTCTATCACAGAAGTTCTCAAACTCCCCTGGCTGGGTACTACTGCTGACACGGGTGCCAGTTAGCTCTTGGGCAGACCAGACTGCACACGTACTGTGCACACCCCTAAGGGCACATGAGAACAATGCTCTGCAGCCTTACCTTTCACACAGGCAAAGGAAGTCACTGAGAAACAAGAAGCTGGTCTCAATTTGCTAAGAAAGCTTGCTATGCATTCTGTATTTAGAACATGGTGCTAGGAAGGCAACCATTGTTTACAAGTAAGGTTAGATATTTTCCCTGGCAGGTAAAGGAACATCTCAGCTTTTTCCTTGTGCAGCTATCAGGGAGAGGAGTTACAATGAAGAGCCAGGTGGCTGCAAGAACAATTAATATTCAGGGGAGGCTGTGGTAGTGGTGGAGTGCTTGCTTAGCAGTTCTCTTTGCTTAAACATGCAAAGCAGATCTGAGCTTGCAGCTCTGCTTCCTACAAGGTGCCCAGGTGGATCCTTCTTGCTAACTCAGCAATTTCTGAAGTTCTTTTGTGTTTAATTTTTAAAATTAAGGTCAGTTTTAATTAAAATCATTGCCTAATTGGTAGCTGTCACCGCTTTTATAGCTCATCTACTTAATGCCCACTGCTCTGTCCCATCTGCTCTCTTCCTTCCACTTTGCTATCTCCAGAGGATCTCTCACTGCACCCAACACTGCAGCCAAAGAGGCTCCAGCATTCCCTGCTTGGGGAAGCTGTAGGACATGGCACTAACTGCTGATCAGGAGAGGTGCCTCAGGCCTCACCTGCTGCTCTCGTGCACATGGGACACAGTTGCTCTGCATGGGGCCATGCCCCAGTCAGGTGTGACTGACACCATTAGCATCATTCTGGACCTACTGCCCTGGCATCATCTCCTCCACTGTGGTGTGCTCTCATCCCCAGGTCACTTAGTTCTTAACTACAGAGCCACTGATACCTAGAGAAGGGCTAGAACTTGGCTTTTTGTTAGAGTTCTTATATACCCATTATACTAGAATGTGCAATGTCTTCCCTTTGTCTCATCTTTTCCTTTCACATCAAGCACAGTCATTTAACTTTCTGAAAAGAGCAGCTAAGGAGGAGACAGAAATGGAAGGCTAACAATTCTATTTTATAGACATTCAGCTTTAAGAAGAAACCCCGAACTTTATGAGGATATACCAACAGGCAATTACTTCCAGTTTTAGCCTCCAATTAGGGAATCCAACTTCCAAAAAGGTTACTTAAACCAAAAATAATATGTATGATTCAGAGCTTCCCAAATCTATACCATTTCTGAGTGAAACAAAACATGCATTTACTATAGTCTGGTACATGTATCTTTGTCATTACAGAATATGCAGTCACTAGTAAACCTATCTTCATATCCCACACTGGTGGCTTAAACTGATGAAGAGCTACAACAGGCCAAAAGACAATGGAGTTTTTTTGTTTTTTAAAATAAAGATAAGTTTTGCTTTAGTCACAATGGGAATTTTACTAGAATCCAGCAACTTTCACTTTGACTGAATGGTACTTTCCAAGGGTTTAGATGACTCAGTATTTTTGTTGTTCAGTAGGATCAGATGCCATTTCTCCTGCAAAGTTGAGACACTTCAGTTAAAACAGCCATAGTTTTGGGACAGTAAACAACTGTCCTGGATAAAAGTACTGGGAATTGGTGAGTCTTGGTCTACAGTATATTCTGGAGTAGCCTGTCCTGCCAGCATTGCTTGGATGGCAATGCTGACAGGACAAACTACTACAGAATCTACTCAGAGAAAACTACTTTTGCCACTCTAGATGGGGACCTTGCCCAGGCTGACACAGGCACACTCCCAACAAAACCCATGAGAAACACGAGACAAACTGGCAACAAAGGCACATATGCAACATGGAAGCCCAGCTTTGTAATTTCATCTGTAGCCTCCCCTTCACCCCAAAGTTCAGCTGCCCATCCAAGGAGCAAAGGCCCAGCTGAATAACCTTAGCTCAGACTGTGCAGAAGATTACTAAGCTGTGCAAAAGACCTGTGAAAAAGACTGTAAAAAGAGAGGTGATTCAAGAGGAAAAATATCTATATGGAAAGATATTACATTCAAAAAGGAGGAAAAAGAAGTTAACTTGGCAGTGATCAGCTGACTGTCAGTCAGGCCAGCAGTGTCAATTAGTCATAAGTATTAGTGGATTTCATGGATGGCAATTCATTGACACTGGGGATTTGAGAACCATTCCAAGCTGCAGCAAAGGCTTTCTCCTTCTGCCCAGTGCTACCCAGCCTGCCAAGATCCTTCAGATGTCTTACCAGGGGTGGTGAGTGTACATAGGTTAAGCTAAGATTTAATGAGCTACTGGTTATCTTTTGTGTTTCTGCCAGTAACTAACTGCTTTATACACTTCAAGCCACAGATATTCTGCTTGCAGAATCTGTTAACCTGCAAAGAAGTCCAGTGGTTTGTAAGAGGGTCAGTAAAAATCACCTGTAGAAACTGATCAGTCTAACTGAAGAGATCTTTGTTGAAGCAGCTTTTCCCTCTCAAGGCTGGATCCCAGGTAGCATCCTGGTTCCCATTTTTTTCTGTTTTCACAATACATTATGGGCCTTTCTACACCCTGCACTCCACCATCAAAGTAGTTCTACCCCTGTATCACTTATTAACTTCTGTTTGGCATGAGAGATGAACAAAACCAAGAGCAAAGCAGATGCCAGCTGGCTAGGTTGACTAGTACCTGTTTTCTGATCAAGTCAACAAAGGTACCTCCTACTTCTTTCTGACAAGTCAAAAATCACATCTAAGACCACTAATGGTCATGAACTTGTTAGATGCCAAGTACATTTCTCCTCTTGAGATTTCCACTCTTCTGACAAAGTTGGCTGAAACTGGAAAACAGCTTAAAAGCACCTCTTCCCCAGCCTATACAAACACACCAAGTATGGTGAGAGAAGCCCTGATTTAACAGGCAATCCAGGATAAAAATGTGATGGCATCTGATGTATATACTTATACCTGATGTATATTTATTGATGCCTAAGGTTTTTAGCTTTTTAAATTTATTTTAAATTTTTAGTACATAGCTGTATAGTTTCTAGCACTTCCTCACACTTAAGAACAGTAGTTACCCTTTCTCACATATTATGCCACATTCTTGAAATTCTGTTTGGTCTTATTTTCAAGAAAAACAGTTTCTAACAAGAACATCCTATTTAGCACTAGCACCTAGGCTGAAATAATAAGATACTTTGTAGATGGAACAAGATCTAAGGCTAAGAATCCTGGGAGGTGCTCCAATGGGGCAGATCCAAGGGTGGGTCACTAGGGCAACTGTTCTCCTCTTGGATGTACTTGCTAGATATGCTAATTAATTAATCTTATAAAAATTGTGAAAATTTGATGCTGCACATGCATATAGATACTATATGTGCAACTGAAAGCTTTCATTAAAAGACTGTTCTTTATGTTATCAGTTCTAATATTTTTTGAAAAAGTTTTCTTCTGATTTTAGACAACAGCATGACACTAAGTTAATGAACTGTGCTAAAACAAATGTTTCCCATACCTTTCAGTTCACTCTCCTCTTCTCTGCCTTTGCTCTCTTCCTTTCCTGCTGCTTGCTGTTGAGCTGCAAGGGCAGTGAGTTGTGCAGACTGTTTAATTAGGGACACCCTGTAGAAATAATTTCTCCAGAATACCTCCTCCTTTACACTAGATAGAAAAAACAGATTCAGATTATTACATTTGGAATATGGTTCCTTTTATCATCTAGCAGTGAAATAAAATTAAATATGCAGAGAGAAGGAGTAGACATAGCTGATATTTAAGTAAAAAGTTAAAAAATGTATTTGTGACATTAACACAATCTAAAAAGTCCATCGTTTTAGAAGGTCCTGATCTTTCACAAAATATTTGCAATTGACTTAAACCTACAATAACAATGTTATAAGTCTAAAAAAAGCTTAACAGCATGCAGCAATGCATGGTATGGAAAAATATTATGCTGCATCTCTCCTGACATTATGTAAAATATCTCTCCTACAATTATCTAAACAAACCCAACAAACCAAACAACCCTGTCCTCTTCCTCTCTAAGCCAAACACTATTATTGTCAAACTGTAATTGTCTACACCTTCCCTTAGATATCAGGTGAAACTGGAACATCAGTAGTGGCAGAAGCCACTCCTAGATTGCAGCAGTACTCTTTCACCATCTGCACATCTTGGAGCACATCCACAGAACCCTTAGTAACCTTAGGAACAGCCACCTTGGAAATGACCAGCTCTGATAAATGAGGGACTATCTCCTACCTCAGTTAACATTGCCCTCTGAAATTCCTCCAGCAAGGAGGAAAAGACCCAACTTTAACCCACAGGCAACAGAAGGTAGAAATGGCAAAATCTGTTGGGAGGAACTGGTATAGGTTAAGAAACAATGACGTGACCTTCACACCTATTCAGGCAAACAGTGACCACTGAGACTAAAAACAGGCAAAAAAAAATACTAAGCAATGTGGTAGAAAGGCAAGGATAGGGTGACTAGAGGCTGAAGACAGAGCATCAGAGAATATGGGCAGATCTTCAGAATTGACAACAGGGAAGAACAGAATGAGGAGCTGGGAATGTTTATAAAAGGAGGAGGTTTAAGACAGAAAATGTCACAAGGAAATATTTTCTTCCGTTTTCATCCTTAGACAAAGAGACTAATGTTGGGAACTCCCACTTAAATAGAAAGTTGAGCTGTGAAACAAGTGTTAGGAACAGACTGTGGGACTGGACAAGGAATAACAGCTCTGGAATTAAGCTCTGCAACACAGAGCTTTTCTCATTTCCTATCCATATCTATTTTTCTTGCTTGCATTGCTGCTTTTTTGTGACACGTTCTACTACCATTTCTCCAGGGGCAGTCTCTGACTTTCTGCAAACAGCATTTTGGGATGCCAGTTACACCAACAGATCTGAACATTTTTATTATTGCCTTTACCTTTCTTCAGAGGAAAAAAAAAATCATTTAGTTTAGCACAATGGACGTGGAAATACTGAATACTCCCATACTTAAGTCAACAAGTCCTTACCAGTTCTGTCTCACAGATACACTTCTTTCTTACCTCCAGCTGCTCAACTGTAATGCACATGCAATACCCCATGTCTTAGACACTAGCACACAAAAATATATGTACACATTGGAAGAACATTGAAGGTAGTGAAAGGAACAAGGAGTAATTTATGAGTACTTACAGACATGTTAAAAGCATAATGATACCAGCAGAAATTACTTACTGTTTGGGAACAAGGTCAAACCTCATCCTATTGAGAAGCTCATCTTCCTGTAACATCACCAGTGCAACAGGGTACATTTGATCAAAGTCAAAATGAAACTGCACACCTGCTGGAGGATCCCGCAGAAAATTCCGTTTATCCTTTGAAGAACATTTTTATGGTCATTAAATGATTTCAGGAAAAGGACACCATATTTCACACACAAAAGCAGCAAAGCAATCTGAAAAGCCTTTATAAAAGTAAAAACCATATTGAGGACCTACTTTGGTGCAAGTTGAAACTGACACAACTATTTACTCTTGCATATGATTGGTGTGGTGACAGACATATTAAAAGTATCTTTAAAACATAAATTCAATAAACTCACTTAAAAATCCCAATCATTTTAATTTCTGCAAGAGAAAATTTCAAATCTCACAGGAAATTAAATACTTACTGCTGATAAGGCCAATATTTGTTGTTGAATTGTCTCTTCTTCATTGCTGTCTACCCAGGGAGGCACTGCTGCTTCTAGTATCGAAAGGAGGAAGATAATTGCATGTATATTACTTGAAAATAAACCACTCTAAATAACAGACCTTACATAAGGGAACATAGTATCCCAAAAATTAAGCAGAGTTACATCAGTAGGCCAAGTCACTGTGTCTTTGTTCTAAACTAATTCCATGGCATAAGAGAGAAACTCTAGGAATGGATCTTTGCTTATCAAAGGTAAAAAATAATAACTAAATAGCTGTTGATATCTGTTATTGTAAAAATAAAACTGTGGGGATTTCTTTGCAGCATGCACCAGTCAGGATTTGGTGCCTCTTAGTTTAGCTGCTGAAGTAGTGCTGTATAACTGGTTAAACTGCCTGCAAACAGTATTTCCAGATCCACTTTAAATGTGTAAACTTTGTCTAAGTTAAGTTTGCAAAGTAACTTAGACTCAGAAGACACCAATTCTGTAATAATGGAGAAAAATACAAATTTGTAATTAATTACAAGCCATTATACACTGAGTAAGCCTTTTCCAGTTCAGCTGGTTTATATCATTAAGTAGATACTTTCAAAACAGTTCTTTGGGCTGTACAGAGAGGAAAATAAACTACTGTAGATATATATTTATCAGTCTCTTCACTGTCCATGCAAATTCAGCCTACAGAGACAATATGATGTATCTGTAGCAGATAAATAATTCTTGTGCCCTTAAACCAACAATACTTATTTGCCTGTGCAGCTGATATCAGCAAGACCTTTCACCCACATGGATCCACATTAGATGCTGATGCTTCTTTCAGTCAGGCCATCTGTCATTCCTCCTTTGGCCAATCTAGCTACCTATTTTCATAAAGCTTTTAGAAACATATTAAGAGAAGCCCAAGTTTACTATCAGACAAAAGACAGAAATACAGACAATGAAATCCCATAAGCAATCTTGCAAGAAGAAACCAGAATAACATAGTACATACAAACACTGTGAAAAATTTTATCACAATCCCTTTAAAAATTAAAGGGATTGTGATAAAAAATTGTGAGCTCATTTTAAAAATTAACAGAGTCACTACATACTCAAACTGTCAGAAATTATTGCATTCAGATAACACATTAAAAGATAAAGTCAATGATGAAACACAGTGTGAGAAAATAACTTTGCTAGCATGGTGATCTTTGAGTTTATTTCATAAAGCAGAATTTGATTATAAAAGCAAATCTAAACCAACTAGATAACATAATGCTAACCTCACTTAAAAATACAATCTTCCTATTCCAACATATACATTAAGTTCTGCCCTAATGTGTTTCATTCAATAGTGTTTTGGTAGAGTAGTTTTAGCTATAATTCAATTATCCAGCTTTCAGCAAGGTTTCACTTATGTGATGTTAGGCATCATCAATAAAAGCATACATTACCTGATTTTTTGGTTTGCTGCTCTTGGACAAATTTCTTTTGTTCCTTCTGAAAATCTCCAATAATTGTCTAAAATAAAAATTAGGGAACCACAGTTTAAAAAAATAAAAATTCACTCTTCTTGTTTTATGTTCAGTCAGAAAGTACTTACAAATACAGTGCATATTTTTATATCCATGGTGGCCCTTCCTAAAAGTTAAAGGTGTTTCATGCCAATAATACACTTCCTTTTACTGAAACATTTGATTTTGCATTTAAAGCTATTGCATATGCTTTCAAAATTATATTTACAGTTTTATCAAGTTCAGGGGACAAGGAAAAAAGATGGAAAATCTTAGCTGATAATCTGAACATTGGCATACTATGCATATCCCCTTACTGACTGGCTGTATCAAATACAGACAAGGCAGATGGTGTACACTTATTTAAACATGTTTTTACAGCATTAACTTGGCCTTACAGAAGTTTCAAGAGTTGCCTAAGAAATATATCCATCGCAAGAAACTGGACTTTCAAAATTGTTAAGCTGGATTTCAGAGCACTTGCTTAGCTGAAACAAAATAACTTCTCCACTTACATTGTTGACAAAATTTCATGAAAAAATCATATTTAGAAATATTCTACATTGAATTTAGAAAAATGGAGAATGGTCTCAGAATTCAGAATGCCATAATCTAGAAGTAAGAATGCAAATCTTCTGTGGTTGAAAGCAGAGGCAAAAAAGATGAAGCTAGAAATGAATACTTAAACCACTCACAAAATGCAACTCTTATGCAGTGAGGTCTATGGATTAACAAGGTGTCAAAATGCACGGAAGTCTTCAAGCTAAATCCTGATAAATTCCTACACTATTTTCTTCCTTCAGTGACCCAGTATTTCAGTTCAAGATTACTATCAGTGAGAGAACTACAGTAGTGTCAGTTATACAAATAGATTATTGTGGTTTCTTCTGGTATAAAGTTATGTTAATTTTTTTTTTTACTTATAGAATAAAATAATTTATATGGTATAAGAAGAAAGCTTTATGATGATACAAGTATAATCTTGTTTCACCTGTATGTAATACTGAGTAATTAAAACAGGGAATTCATATTACTCTAAGACATTCACAGAAAAAAGAAAATGGTATTTAAGGCATAAAATATGGTGTAGATACTTGGCTACAGTTTCTTAGGAGCATTATTATTAGTATATTAAATTAACAAATAACCTTGTCACTTGATTTTTCCTCTTTTATGTAGACCAAAATTACATTAGACTCTGATATTACTGTAGAAGGAAAGAGATCTCTGCTATTATTATATAGACAACTGTCAATGAAATCTGAAGACAAAATGTAAAATGTGATCATAATAGAAATTAATTTGATGCCATTTGATAATTCATTTGGAAGACAACACGAACACTATTTATATCAAGAAGTAGAATTCTATTGTATTAAAAAACCAAACAGGCAATGCTGTAGTTCCCCAGAAGGGCTGTCTGAGAGATAGGAGCAGGGCAAAGGGTTTGCCTGTGTCAGACACTCCTGGATGCACAGCTGGAATGGTTTTGACCAGTTCTCTTTCCCTTCCCTTCCAAGCTACTCCCAATAGCAAACACAGAACACTTCATGGCACTTACTGCCGCCTTTTTCTTTTTTTCTTTTCCTTCTGCCAAGTTTGTGGCTTAAAGCACTGGAAGAACACTTGCTGGCACAAATTAAAAAAAAATGTTTTTCTAATTAAAAACTGGAGCTGACAGACAGGAACAGAGAGGGCAAGAACTACGTGGCAGGGTCAGGGTGGGGAAAAGAACAGGATAGTAACAAGGTGTTTCATATCTCACTGGTTCTTATGAAACTGTACCTCTTTACCCCTAGGGTCCTAGGATATAATATGCACAATAATATGCTAATTTGGATTTTTGCACAGAGGTGCCTTTAAGATGCAAGCTACCTCATTCCTTTTTCCAGCTAAATAAGCTGTGGGGCAAAAAGAAACCAGTCCACACATCTTGGGACAGACATTCCTCAACTGCCTGTCTCAAATTCTTCCAGCCCTTCCACCTACATCAGCATTTTTCATATTTTCTTCTGGTCTTTCTCCAGCATATCAACATTTTGAGGGAACTGAACAAACACAGGTGCAGCATTGAGAAAAAGCAGGGTTACCATTTTTTAGCAACTCTACCATGAATAAACATTTCAGTCACATCATTCATCATGATAAGAGATGCATAGTATGTCTTGAAAGACATAATATCTAAAGACAGATTAAAGAAACATTATCAAATGCCAGATTTGCCACATGTTGTAACAATGGTAAGCAAACAGACTAAGTGTCTAGAAAAAAATTACCTTATCGATGATGCTGTCAATTTTTCCTTCTTCTACAGACTTCTTTATTGTTTGTGCTGTTTCAGCAACAGACTCAGATATCTTTTTTGTAGCAGCAGAGGCAAAATTGAAGAGGTAACCTTTCACAGACAAAAAAAGAAAGACCTGAGAATAGATTTCTTTACATTCAGATCTCTTTCTACATATATTTTTCCTTCTCTTTAGACATTTGGATACCTACTTAAAAGTTTCTTTCAAAATAACTTAACCTGGCTTTTGGCCTACAAAAACCCTTTAAGATTCCATTTATCCTTTTCTAGTTTATGTCCTTTAACAATTGTTATGATCACAACTTTTTGTAAATCAATTATTTATATATGAACCCTGTTTATTAAATCAAACATTGCTAATGGTCCTTGAACTATTTCTTTCCAATGAGTCTTCTGAAGCAATGTTTTTCCTGATTTCATGTAAGTATTTTGGAGACATTAAGCCATAAAGTGACTTGGCCACAGTATTCAAACAGAATTATATTTTTTAAAGAAAATCAGCATGCACAATAAAGTCTTATAAACTGAGGCAGCAAATCCATGAAAAATTTCAGGCAGGTAACACCTCCTTCAAAAGTCTTAGCATAGAAGCTTGCTCTTGATGCTTGCCCTTATCTATTTTGCATTGTCTTCTCCTCTTTAGCTCCACGAAAAGCACTGTGGCCCTGCTGGCTCATTTTTCTGAGCCATATTTTCTGAAAATATTCAGTGTCAGAACAGCAATTAATATTCTCAAAGACTCACATTCTTTGTATTAGCAGTGCTGAAGTGAAGAGAGGTGGCAGGGAAAGAACTACATACACATAGCATGGCCATCTGCACTGTATTATTCTACTTTAATTAAGGAGAAGAAACTTGCAAGAAGCAAGAGGTGTATCATAAAACCTCAGAAACACCAAGTATCTGCTTAGAGACAAGTGATTTTAAAACATTGGCACTATTTCTCAGGTGGCATGATGTCACAAGCACTAAATTATATCTAAATGGATGCATTAGGACTGCAGTACCTCAGTTCCAGTACATACATTGCATCAGTGCCATAGTAAATAAAATAATTGCAGAGAGATCTAGACAGATTGGAACATTTGGGCAAACATCAATGGCATGAAATTTAACAAGAGTAAATGTTGGATTCTGCATGTGGGATGAGTATAAATTGGGAGAGAAATGTCTGGAGAGCAGCCCTGCAGAAAGGGATCTGGGGGTGCTGCTTGGTAGTTAGCTCAATAAGAGTCACATATTTCAGTTATTCCAGAAAATCACCTTTGATTTTTATACAGGGGGTTGTAAAAAACCCCCAATCAACCCCCAAAACAAACAAACAACTCCACCAAACCCCAGCACTTCTGTTTCAAACAAAAGACCACCCTCCTTCTCAAGAACTCCCAAAAAATCCATTTTTCCTATGGATTAGAAATGTAAAACCTAATCATATAATGAAAAAAAAAATTTAAAATAAGTTCCTTTACACATAGTTGTTAGCCACTGGTAGAATGAGATACTTTGGAACACTGATGTCACTTTTTGGAAAGCTGACTATTCTCTGTGATGGATAAAATGTTCTCTTGTTATGATATCACCAAATCAATAACAAAATATGCAGAGGTCTAGCCAAGCCTTAAGACAGTTTTTTATAGGTAACTTTTGCTTACAAGTCACAGAATGGTGGTAATGAAACATCCTTCAAGTACTTACTAACATGTTTGTTTTCAGGCTTTATAACCAATCACATGATTTAGGTATTAAAAAAAGCTTAAGTTCTACATTTTGGCTATAAACACATACATTATTCCCCTTATGAGAGTAGAGGAAGCAGCAACGTACTGCTCTGCTCACTCCCTACCAGCTTTTATTGGCTGTTTCATGTATCCCTGGAAACTCTCTCATATGCAATTGCTTTAGGTGCAAAATGTGCAAAGACATTTGCTGTCTAGTGACATTCTGGCATTATTGCACAAAGACCCCAAAGCAAGTCCTGAAGCCACACTGAAGAGCAAAATTCTTTTTATTTCAAATAATAGCAAATATTCTTTTAAACTAAGGTACTTATAAAATTGCAGAAGGGGTAGTACTTAGCCTTAGAAAAACAGAATTAGTGCTGGAAAATAACACTTTCAAATGACTAAGAAACTAATTTTCCAATTTACAAGTGTATGCTTGTATTAAGAATATGTATCCAGCAATATTTCTATTATTAGTTCACATTGGCAAAACACTCATAATTTCTCTAATGGCATGATAATGAGCAAAAAATAATGTCTGTCAGGCTTTGGTCTTGCCAGTAAAATTCTTTATCTGCCAGGGGATTCTTTCTACACAGCTACTCAGGTTGTTGGCCATACAGAGATTTCTAGGATTATGTGTTAAAACAACAAAAACACCTTTCCACCACAACCTACTCTGGCATCACAGACAATGGACCCACTGACCACTAAATCAAATTTTCACTTACAGAGCAAATTATGGGACAGAACTTTATATAGATAATAGTCAATACTTATTCTTACCCTGAAACTCAAAGTCCTTTTTCCTTCCTGAACAATCAGAGCAATTTGCGGATTAGGACAATCAGAGCAAGCAGCAGATTGGAAGGAGTTTATCACAGCCAGACAGGTATTTGACCAAATCACACAGACTAAACTGCTGCAGTTCAGGTTGTCCAAGACAACGCACAGTAAAGACCCAGCTCAGATTAACCTCTCATGATACTGATCCAGAATTTCACAGCATTAATTAAAAAAAACCCCAAACCTCCTTTTTTAAAAAAAACTTTGGTAATGAGTATAGGTCTGTACTTTGGAATAATTTTATCCAAGAATTCACTGCATTTTACTTACAGCAAACGACAGCTTTGCCCCATCCCCTCAGCGTTCAAGGCCAGGCTGAGCGGGGCTTTAAGCCTGGTCTAGCAAAAGCCGGCCCTGCCCATGGCAGGGGGGTTGGAATGAGATAAACTTCAAGGTCCTTTCCAACCCAAACCATTCTGTGATTCTAAGATTGCAGAGATGTTTAACAAAATCATCGAACCCCATTATTTTCCTATGAAAAAAATCACAAACGCCCACAGCAATTCATGAAGTACATTATTCTACGTAGACAAATCTATTCTCTTTACACACAGACATCCTCCCATAGTGCCAACAGAACAGATACTTAAGAAACGCTGCTCTTTAAAGACAGCTCTGAAAGAGGCGATAACCAAAGGCACATTTGCAGGCTCGTCTCCTCAGCTGGTATTTGAAATCCGGCAGCCCCGGGACACTCACTGCCGAATCCCTTGGCCTGGCTGAGCAGCGCCTCCGAGTCCCCCCACAGCTCGCCCCGCTCCTGCCCGGCCGGCCCTGCC
>VZTB01002540.1:132557-177018 GCA_013397245.1 Thryothorus ludovicianus
CAGTCTTAATTTGGGCCTTGGTCTATAATTTCTACAGATGGTCAGTGCTGGTAGCTGGGATATCAGTAGTAGATGTTTTCATATCAGTAGCAGGGGTCTGCACTGGGTGTTATCCTGACCAGGCAGTCAGTTCACTCACTACAAAGACACTTTATCAACTTTACTCCTAAAGAAAACTATATCTTTAAAATTATTTTCGTACCACACATATAGTATCCACCCTATATTGATGCGAAGAGAAAAAATAACCCTATACCATAATATGTATTTATAACAACCTTATATGTACAACACTCATCTTAATATTTACCAAGAACCAACTTTATAATATGCGTTTATAACAACTGTAAATTAATACCTCGGCTCTGTGTGCTGATCAGCCTCAACAGAACCTGTTTAGGGACAAGATAGGTACTTATCTTACATATTGGTGTAAAACCAGGGAGAGAAGTGAATCCTGCTCCCAGATTCCAGGATGGTCATTTTTATTGTAGGTTGCTGGAGGTAATTTCAATTTAGATTCTTTGCAGATTGAGTCTGTGATCTTCCCACACATGAATTTACGTTCATCAGATTGTTGTTTTACATTAATCTTTGTTGTTTTAGATTTCCAGCTGAAGGTCTGTGCATGTGTGCTGATTTTCCAATGAAGTACATCCTGGTAACTGGTGGTGTCATCTCGGGCATTGGCAAAGGGATCATTGCAAGCAGCATTGGCACCATTCTGAAATCATGTGGTCTGCGTGTCACTGCAATCAAAATTGATCCTTACATAAACATAGATGCTGGAACCTTTTCACCCTATGAACATGGTATGAAGATTAGTGTTGTTCCCTTTTGCATAAGCATTTGTATTTACAATAACGTGTTCTGCTTTTGTTTTTTAAAAACCTATAGTATGGTGTTTACCAGTTGTTTTATCATTATTTTGAAAGCTTATTGCTTACTCTGTGTTCTCAAGGACACTGTCTGCTCTAAGTTAAGAAACAGAAGCCTGTTGTTTTGAAGATATGTTATGAACAGATGCTTCCATTTTCTAAAATACCACTTTACTGGGAAAATCCTAGCTGTAAGCCTTGCTCAGTTAATGCTATCTTCAGTTCAATTTGATTAAAACCCCTTTTTAAATAGTGCTGTGAAACTTTCTTGAAACTAAAGTCCTTAATATTTATATGAGAATGCTGTTCTCTGACTATCAGTGCCTTCTAAGTAATGCAAGTGCTTTCATGAGAGTTAGCTTAAGTTCTCATTTCAGTAAAAAAAATCTAGTCAAAAACATTAGTGGTGCTTAGAGAACCTGCTAATGATATGATTTTAAAGTAGATGCATAATTTGATTGGTTACTTCTCTAAGCCACATTGGTTGTATGGACTGTTGCTGATGAGTTACAAGACATTTTATTCATAATGCTGAATGTTCCTTCAGCTGTGTGGCCTGTTACTTGTACATTTATCAAAAACAGTGGTTTTCAAAGTACCTTACAGTTAGTTTTATTTTTTGGATTTTATTTGCTTACTTTTAGTCTGCACCAAAATTTTTGGAACTTAAGATAAATATGTGTAATCTCCTTAATCGAAAAAACACAACTTTGCTTTTTAAGTAGAGGAAGAGTAGAGCACATCAGAGCACTCTTAAAAAACAAAATTTGTTGCACTTTAAGGAGCACATGTGCTGTTGCTTTAGCAGTTGAATGGGGTCATATGACTCCTGTGATGACTTGACATTGTGAGGATATATTCCTTCCCTGGACCAGGTACAGGGGAAGGGGAGCATTCTGGCATGTAATTCTTTTTTTCACTGAAAATCTTCTCACTGCTTGTGAAGAAGCACTGGCTTGCTGCGTAGTACATGGAAGTTAATGAGCTGGAATGCCGAGCCTCCTTCACTAACATTTTGACAGAAATATGACTGATAGGATTAATTTAGTGATTTCCAGTAAACTGTAGAGGCTTTTTAATAACATTTTTTTATTCTTCCCTTCCAAGGCCTGCTTAAGAGAAATATTGATTCCACTCTGCTTCTTGGCAGAAATAATGATTTAGAATAGAGGATGTATTTAGTGCCTCACAGAATCAGGCATAATTCTTCCACTCTGTTGTACACATTGGAGTGATTTGTAAGGCAGTCGTTGAAGTGGAATGTTGTACTTTGGTGGGATATACATTTCAGTAGTCCACATTTATTTTTTTTGTGCATTAGTCACGTAGCTTGTTTTGCCATTGATTTATTGGGTCAAGGCGAAATATTTACAGTTTTTCCGAAGAGCTTTCCAGCCTTACCTCAAAATCTAGCAACTTGAGTTCTGTCAGAAGTTGACTAGATTCAGAATTTAGGGACTCTCAGCGCCCTAAGACAAGTGTGAACCTGAAAGGTATTTTAAGTGGCTTTTTCAGGGTCAGAAATAATCCTTGCTGTGGACATGGTGAACCAAATATACTGGATGAAACAACCAACTCAGGAACAGTGATCACGTTTGAAGAAGCATTTTTGTTTATGATAACTTTACTCCTGATCCAAGCCTCAATCATTAAAATAGATCCAAATGGCAAGAATTTATAGTGAAACACTTTGAGCATGTATAATTCATGCTTATAAAAGCATAGTTTTTCTCTTCTGCAAGTAAATGAATATTTTATTTGTTGCTGATTTGTGATTCCTAGAGATTGTTTTCTTCCAATGAAGGATTGTTCTGCTGTTGAAATGCTGGTTAAATATTCATGTTGCTTAAATATTTTGGCAATATAACTTAACATTTTATTTGCAAAACTGTTTGTGTCTGAGGGATGGACATTAGATGTAAAACTAATGACTTGAATATTAAATCTTACAGAATGACAATGCAGATTGAGTTGCAGTATGGGCTTTATTGATATCTTGTTGTAATATATAATTTAATTCTTTTTTCGGCTTTAAGATGTCTGTGGTATTTCTGCTATGTGTTTAATTGTTTCTGATTGTTTTATTTTTTTTCTGTCTTTTTCTTTTTTCAGGTGAAGTTTTTGTATTGAATGATGGTGGAGAAGTTGACTTAGATTTGGGAAATTATGAAAGGTTTTTGGACATCAATCTCTATAAAGATAACAATATCACCACTGGAAAGATATATCAGCATGTCATTAATAAAGAAAGACATGGTGATTATCTGGGAAAAACCGTTCAAGGTAATATTTTTAATTTTGTGGGATATTAGTCCATTCAGTCTTCACAAGAGAGGGGATCAGCTAGAACAGGCTGCTTCTTGCTGCTCCACTTTACTCCTTTCTCCCTTCCAAAATATATGGGCTTATTCCTGTAATGTTTGACTTCTGGGTTGAAGGAAAGGAGAACTAGAGAAAGAACTTAGTAGTTTCTTCTTGGCTTTCTGTTCACTTTACCCCTTTTGCATGCAAAAATTAGTATATGGACCTAAAGTAAGCTGTGCTTTCCTTCTATGGTTTTGTTTTGTAGTTGTTCCACACATTACTGATGCAGTTCAGGAATGGGTAATGAATCAGGCCAAAGTTCCAGTGGATGATGACAAAAAAGAGCCACAAATCTGTGTAATTGAGGTAAGTATGGAACCTTTTAGGTGGTATGTCTACAGTGAACACAATGAGCTTGTTTGTTTTCTCTTTGCTCCTTACTGTAAAAAGGTCAGACTGAAGTTTTATGGACAGCAGAAATTCAAAGACTCATTCTATATTCTTTGGTTTGTTCTGAAAGGGATGGTCTTAACTCTACAGCTTCCATTTACTTGACTGAATCCACTCTAGAATATGGCTGAAATTGAGCTTCTTAAGAATTAATTAACTTAGAGAATTAAAGCAGTTACTGTAATGTGAACTGTATGTTCCAAGACCCAGATGTTTGACTGAAGCTTTGTACTGTTAATAGTATTGAGAAAACTTGTGTAAGACCTGAAATCTCCTATGGTCTGTAGGAGAGCCTTTAACATTCCAACATTCCATAGAACTTCAAATGTTCATCTTGCTGCTTGTGGTCATGCTTAAAGGAATATGTTTAAACAATGTGTAACTTAGTTTCTCACTTTCTGATTTTATCTTTACCATCTTCGGAGGCAACTTTGTTAATTACTGAACCTGCTGATGTTCTGCAGAATGGAAACTGAGTTTTACCCACCCTTGGTAGGGCATTGAGACAACTGGGTGAAAGCTGGTAGTTGCTAGTGGTACTATTACATCAGAAAATAATGAAGAAAGATTATACTTGGGAATTTGACAGAAGGTGTCACAGATTTAATGCCAGAAGTGACCACTGCAATCAACAGTACCCTAAGCTTTGTAATCCAGCAGCAGAATTAGTCAGAGTTTCTTATGCAGAAGAATCTGTTTTTGCTGAAATACTCTTACCAATATAGCTATAGATCTTTAAGTGATGCTCACAGTGGGAATCAAAAATTTAATTTAAAACAAATATGAAAAAGTAAATTCAAAATTTGCACGAGAACATTAATAAGTGGTGGTTGTATCAGTCCCTTAACTTTTATTTGGGGTTCTTCTGTTGATGTTTTTTTGGGTTTTTTTTGTTACACACATATACCAGCAGCCTGATAAAATTATATTTCTTCAGTACTCTAAAAATAATTGTAACATTTTTCCATTGTAAAATCCTGAAGGACTTAGACTAAATGTGCGTGTTGTACAAATGTAGTTGTCAGTCTTTCTGGTACTGATGAACAGAAATATGTAATTCTGTCAAAAACCACTTGGTGGCACAAAAAGATCATTCTGAAATACAACTATTTCATATGCCTTATATGCAAAATTGTTTTATTCAGTGCTTAGCTCTACACACAACTACTGTATCTCTGAAAAGCATAAATTAATAAATAAATTTCAGCATGGACTTAGTCTTGCATTTTGGTTTAATAATAAACTATTGATATTGGAAGCCACGATAATACTGAGAAATGTCTGTCTCTAGTTAATCACAAATATTTGTTAATCTGACAGAAAATAAAATTTTTCTATATGAAAATCTTCATGTCAGCTAAACTATTGATTACTGGTTCACCACTTTGAAGGCAATGTGAAGCATGTATTATTCAGCAGCACCACTTCCTATGGGAAGCTTATGTATTTGGTGGAAACTGAACATAACAGAACTGGAAAACTGTTTAATGTTTTCCGCAAGAAAGAAACTGTGCAGAGTAGATGAAAACGTTTTGTTGAGTATCTTTGCAAATTTCAATTGTCAGGGTGTTTTTGAGATAAAAGTTTCAGAAAACATCTTGAAATATGAGACTTTTTTTTCTTTTGTTTTTGCTTTCTGCCACTCTGACAGACCTATTTCCTTTTCAGCTGGGTGGAACCATTGGAGATATTGAAGGAATGCCATTTGTTGAAGCATTTAGACAGTTTCAGTTCAAAGCAAAAAGAGAGAACTTCTGTAATATCCATGTTAGCCTAGTACCACAGGTAAGTTATTAGAATTAATAAAATAAATTTTACTCTATATTGGCTTTATATTTGTTTACTTGACTCATTAACCCTTTCGTGATGGAGTCAGGCCAAGACCACCATAACTCCTTGTAAGGAACTAAAAGTATTTTTTCATTTGAACTCTAAATTTTGCTTCACTACTTACTGGGGATATTTTGGTAAGCAAAGGTTTGTAATGATGATAGATTTCACCTTCCACAGACAAAAAGATAATTAACAAATACAGCTGTGGATTAGAGGATTGAACAGAAATTGGTAGGATTAATTCTGTGTATTTGATAACAGAATTATTACTATATCTGAATATTCCATGAACAGTCACTGAAGGCTTTGTGCTGTGTTGGACATTGTCCATTTTTTAGCCAAATCCAACTTTTGGAATATTCTTCTTCTGCCTGACCCAATTATATGGAAATTTTTCTCTGAAAACAAAAACAACAAAATAAACTTGACCTGAATGGGAACCCTATGGTTTCTTCATCGTATTTCATATACAAGTAATAAAAGTGGTGCCATCACTGTTTCTTGCATATTATGGCTCTCTTTGGATATGTTTATTTCCTGCAAATATTATTACTTGCAATGGATTTTCTCTTTTATTCTCTAACTGCTTTGTTAGTAGATGTTAGTTGCTATTTGAACTTTCAAAATGTGCCTTTCCAGCCTAATGCTACTGGTGAGCAGAAGACAAAACCAACACAGAACAGTGTTAGAGCACTGCGGGGTCTAGGCTTGTCTCCAGATTTGGTGAGTCAGTAAATACGGATTTTTATTTATAGGTCATCTAGAAATGTCTTTGCCTAACCTATGTTCAAGGAATAAGCTGTAGTCTGCCTCCCTGCCTGCTAATTTTAGAAGAAGTGCAAAATATGTGCTGCATAGCTCCATTAAAGCCACAGGAAATCAAATTACTCAAAATCACTCTAAGCTAAATTAATTCAACAAACTTCTTGCAATGTCTTGGGACTGTAGCTATGTTCTTCTAAAGGCATCTCTTTTACAAAAATAATTCTTCACTGCTAAAAATAGTTGAAATCTCAAGTCACTTTGTAAGAAGACCTAGAATGTTTCTGTCTTGTAATATTCAGCATTTTTTAATGCATTATTAAGAAGAAGCAATGTGTATATCCTCAAAAAAGAAAAATGATTCTTAAGACGATAATCATACAACTAAATTTTGTATTCTGCTTCTTTCTGGTTTTTTTTTGAGCTCTTGCTCAATGAATGAGTGTGTTTTTAACTACAAAACCACTGGATTTGGGAATAGGATATGTGCAAGATGTGTTTGGTGTCAAATGGTTGTGACATGGTAATCATAACCAGCTTGTGGAAGGAAAGACTTTCTTTAATGTAATACTGTAATGTGTTCCAAGTATCAGGACCTAATCTCCAAAATCCCCTTGAAGTGCTAATTGTGTAGGGAAAGTTGCCTGTGCTTTTTGAAGGCCTTTAAGGCAATTGCCAGGCCCTGACTTCTCTCTCCCCTCCAAAAACTAATTTTCTTTAAGAAGCCTGTTAAGTGGGTGTGTGTAATAAAAGGAGAACAGACAAACACAGTCACTTTCTTGTATCTTGGGTTATGCCTGGGGCAGTTCTGCACTGCCAGGAGCACACTCTCATTTTTGGGTTTTGACTGCTGCCATTGACACCTGAAGCAGGGACAGATCTCACTCGAGGTGCAGCCTCTTGGTGCCCCTATAAAGTTCCTTGAGTGCTGCTTCAGGGCAGTTTTTAATTTGCTGTCTTGGCCAGGGCAGCCCATGGGGCAGCTGCTACAGCAGCAGCCAGGAACGCTTCCTCCATGAACTGTGCTGCCAGGCTGCCCGAGCTGAGCCTTTCTGAATCCCTGCTGCCTCCCTGCCTGCTCCCGGGCATCCCTGGGCTGGCTGCTCAGCTCTGTGTGCCCCAGCCTCTCTGTCTGTGCTCCCCAGGGTGTTCTGAGTGCCAGAGAACACACTGTGCCTGCACAGGTCCTGTGCTCTGATGCAGCACTTTGAGTGTGCACTGGTCAGAGCTGCCCTGGTGGATTCATTTGTTCCTCCTCTTCTGTGTATTATGTTCCTTTGTGGTGCATCTCTGCCATTTTTATTGTAGTTTTGTTATTTTCCTGCTGATCCTGATGTTTGTGATTTCTGTGTCTGCATTATCTTTTAAATGTCTCTTCAAGATGGATAATAGTTTTCAAAGTGTGTTTACTGATGTGCTCATACTATCAAGGTTTGTGAATTATACCTTCAGCTTCAAACTACCAAATTTTACATATAAATTGTGCTTAAGTGAATAGAATGTACAAATTGTTTCCTAATTACATTTTGATTTAAAAGTGCACTAATTTTCCCTTAAACTTGGCATTTTTTTTCTGTTTCTCGAATTACTTTTAAGGGTAATGTAAGTTAATTAGACTCCATCAGTATCAGTGTAGCTAAGCTGCATTAGCAAGGTGATCAAAGGGCAGCTACAAGTTTGTGAGTAAAAGGGCTTGATAAATTAAGTAGTTGCATTTGCTAGAAATACGGGGAAGTAATCTTGTAACAGGATCATCCTACTTTTTATTATACTTTCAAATTTCAAAAGAACTTAAGGGAGTAGACTGAGTAATCATTAGGCACTTTACTAGAGCAATTCTGCATTTTTGATCCAGTTGCCTGGAGTTATATAATGCAAAAAAAGACCCCTTCAAACAAACACCAAAACATGTAATTATTTTCTTTGTTGGTTAAAATTTATCGGTATTTTCTAAAATTACTGAGGTTTAAATTTATCAGCAAAATACTAGCACCAGTAAAAACTCCATACAATTATGAATTAATTTTCTCTTCTTTGGCCCTCTTTTTGTCATGATGTGTAAATTAAAAAGATGCTGAAATACTGAAATACTCATGCATGATAGATGAGTGCTGTTGCTCTCAATTTAAATCTGATCTTACTGATAAGATTACAATATTCCTTTTGATTCATCATATTCATACTTATAGAGCTGCTAGATTTGAGACAGAGTATTACAATAGTAGCTGCAAGAAAGAAGAATATGAGGAAGCAATATTACAGGGAATACCAATGAAAGATGAACAAAAATTGATCAGTATGGGCAGATGACTGATTTACTTCTGCCTTGCTAGTAGATATTTGTGAGCTATGATAGATCATAGAGCTCAAAAAGAGGAAAAAGAGTTAAAAAAGGCACATTTGTTTGTGCTCTGCTTCTGAAGGTGATGAATTTCCAATTTCTAATATTTCTCTATGAAATATTGAAGATCTTCTATTGGTTTGCTTAGTAAATATTTGCATTTTTTCCTTCTGTTATGACAGATAGTCTGCAGAAGTGCAAAACCTATAGAGATGGCTGTGAAGGAGAAGATTTCCATGTTTTGTCATGTGGAGCCTGAGCAGGTCTGTACTTCAATATTATGTGTGGGAAAGTGTTAAAATATTTCTGTACATTTCTGTTTTCAACTTCTGACTGCTTCATTCATATGTAATTGTTTCTATAATTTTTTATCTTGCAGTTATAGATACTATAGCATTTTCAAAATATCAGGAATATATATGTTAAGTTTTATGTCAGACAGTCATCAATAATTTAAACACATGTTGTATAAAAGCTAATAAATAGATTTTGAGTGCTTGATTAATTGTTATACACAGCATGAAACTGTACAGTTTTCACAACTATAGCTGGTTTTATTAATTATTTATTATGGATTTATTATCCATGAATCATCTCAGGTGATTATAATAATGGATGAACAAAGTGTGGTTAAGGCTAGGTGATTTGCTTATTTCCACAGATGGTCACAGCCACATGAACACTCTTACTGTGACAATATGTAGTAGGCTGTTTATGCCCTTTAGCATGCATCTACTCTGTAGTTATATATTCTTTTATAATTCATATGTTGTTTTTCCCTTAATAGTTTGCAATTAATTGCTATTCAAATGTTAATTTTGATTAATTTTGATTAATTTACTGCTCTTTAATATTTTTGCAAGTGAGAGCATTTATGTAATGGATAATGCTGGAGGTACAACAGAAACAAGTGGTTATGTGGCATTTCAGATTGAATGGGCACATAGAGAGGAATGGGGGAATACACACAGGTACAAAGTTTGTGATGAATTGAAGCAGCTCAAGGGTAACAAGGAGAGTATCCTTGACTGTCCATGTCTTCAGGGAAGAGAACACCTGTGCTCAGGATTCTGAGCTCTGTGATCTCAGCTAAACCAAGCACAGTCAGCTTAATTGCAGGCAGCTTGGATGCAGTTTATAAACGTCTTCTTAACAAAAGGTCCTCAAATGGACTGTACTCAGTAATTACATAGCCTAGTTCACTAACAAAATAATTTCAGGAGACTGTCACAACCAAATTGGGTCTGTTTTTTTAGGTTTGCTTTGTTTTCTTGCTTTCATGGTTAATACTCTTCAGGTGAGAGTGGAGGAAGGAAGTGCTAGCGAGCATGAGTGCTTGTGGGGCCAGATGTTTGCATTAAAACTGGTGCATTGATAGGAGCATGATGGTGTGAAGGAAAAATAAAATGCATTTTTACTTTTTTAGTAACTTTTTCCTTGTAGATTTAATGGAACCTTAAATATTAGCTGTGCTGTCCTGCTCATTCAAAAGGAAGGTATTTAAAAACCAGAATGTGTGTAAAATAAAAAATGCTTGTAGTATCCAAAAGGGGAATGAATGTATGCTATGAAAAATTTACGTTAAATTTTTTATGTTTTGCCTTTTTTTGTTAGGTGATATTTATTCATGATGTTTCTTCTACTTATCGAGTACCAATCCTATTGGAGGAGCAAGGCATCATTAAGTATTTTAAACAGAGGCTAAATTTACCTATTGATGACCAGCCAAGTGATCTTCTAATGAAGTGGAAGAAAATGGCTTGCAGGTATTCTATGTCCTGCTGCTTTCTCTAGAAGTGCTTTAATTCAAATTAGGTTTTGGCTGCTGTGAAGTCACCAAACTGGACTGACTGGGCGTAGTGCTGATCAACATCTGTGAATAGTCTGGCTTTAAAACCATTGGCAGTTTGGAAATTTCAGGAGGTATTTTGTGGAGTTAAAGAAAAAACAAACATTGTTAAAATGTTGGGTTTTCTTTTGGGTCTTTTTTGTGAAATTTGTGCAGTAACTGAAGAACTTGTTTTTGTCAGGTACGAAAGGTTGCTGAAGGTGTGTTCCATAGCTCTTGTTGGCAAGTACACAAAACTGAGTGACTGCTATGCCTCTGTTTTCAAAGCTCTGGAACACTCTGCACTGGCAATTAATTACAAACTGGATTTAATGGTGAGGATATTTCTGGCTTTTGTTTTTAGGAATATTTTGATTATACTATTCTATCATTCTATGGTAACCTACTAGTTCCTATCATGTAAGACAGTTTTAATTCATGTGAAAATTAGAAAATTAATCATGCAGATAAATACAGACTGGCCAGGCATTTCATTTTTTGTAGGAAATGCTTACAGATTTAATTATTTTATTTGGAACTAAACTTATCTGAAAGGAACACTGAAGTTACCCAAAACTGGATCTGATGAAAAAGCAGACTTCATCTGCAAATTTATATTTACTATCATAATTAGATTTCACTTGTTTTCGTGACACATAGTTTTATGGTTGACTTGGCAGTCCTGGGTTAACAGTTGGATTCAATGATCTTAGAGATCCTTGCCAACCTAATTATTCCATGACTAGTAAAGAGAAAATGTACCAGTCTTAAAAAGAAAAAAAAAAAAGAAAAGGCAAAAATTAGGATTTGGGCAAGTGGCAGGTGGTCAGCCTTTTCTTATTCCCTGGGAAGATTATTAGCTAATACTCTAAAAAGTTGTTTCTGTGTGCATGAAGGAACAAGAAAGTGGGAACAGCCAGAATTGATCTCTGGAGATTTTTAGGTCCTGACTGGAAATGATCCTAAGCAGCCTGCTCTAATTTGACTTGCTTTGAGCAGGGAATGAGGCTTGAGACTTCCCAATGTCCTTTCTGACCTATGTCATTGTCTCACTGTAGTATTTTGTGCTGACAGCTGCAGAGTGGTAAGGTTTAATGATACAAAAGATAGCTTTGCTTTTAGCAAAAAAGGTGAAAGGTGCCCTGTCTGCAAATGCACAGCAAGCCTCATGTGCAGCTGGTCTTAATTTTGGTGGGCTTCTGCATTAACAAGCATGAATGCTGATGGTTGCTGAGCTCTAGTGCAAAGATGAAATGTTAACAGACACAGCTCCCACTGTACTTAACTGCATCTCCAAACCTCCTTTTAGTGTTTTTAGTGTTTATGTCCAAAGGCTCTCGGTATCATCCCATGCTCTAAAGAATTTGCTTAATCTGAATGACAAAATGTTCCTTCTCAATATGTTTAGCAAGGAAAACACAATTAACTCCAACTGGTATTGGTTTCTCTTTCCAACCTCCAACAATATCATAGTGTCTTTTTAGTTGATTGTGTAATATTCTTCTAGTATAGAATAGCAACATTCAGAAGTAGTTTATTTTCTGTTGTATTGTTGATACCTTCTGGATTGTGGAAGAAGTAGAAAATTTGCTAGAAAGCAGTCTTGTCGGGGAAACTTTCAGCAATCTCCTTGTCAGCTGCCTTTCTCTGTTCACAGGTGAATTCTACCATTTCAGATAATCTCATTTTTATGAAGGATGGACTCTATCAGAATGTGGTTAATTATGTTAATCTGAGAAAAAGACTGACAGAACCCAAAACTCCAATCTTTTGTGTCCCCCTCTCTTCACTCTAGCAGTGCAGCAGGAGCTGTGCTTTTTAATGACACTAGAGATTTTAATGCAGTATTTCTAGTAGGGCATAGATAATGAGTTTTTCTCCCTTTCTACCCAAGAGTCCCCAGGAACACCTTTCTCACAGACAGTGCAGATTTTTCCAGTCTTATAAGACTGGATGAGTTGTGGCACCCAAAAGCCAGGAAGGTAAACATCCTGGCCACATCCCATTGGGATGACAGGATAAGGTCAGCACCACTCCTTGTTTGGCCCTGATTGCCATAGGAAGGTGACCTGGGTTCAGAGTTACCAAGCATTCTGGTTATTCTGCTGACCTGGAGGGTGCCAGACACAGCTCCTGAGCTACGTGCAAAGAAAAGTCTGCAATTAGAGCAAACACTCCGTCTTAAAAGCACATACTGAGTCTTCAGTGAAGTTGTTACAGGTTTATTGGCAAATTCACTTGATTATATACTGTCTGCTGCTCTTTCTGTGGAAGAAGAGACTATTTCATTGCATATATTTCTTTATTAGTACATAGATTCAACAGAACTTGAGCGTTCTACGGAAGCAGAGAACTCAGTGAAATATCACCAGGCATGGCACAAACTGTGCAAAGCAGAGTAAGTGACACTGGGCATTATGTGTGCCAAATGCAGATCATGATATTTATTTCATGTGATGAAAAATGCTTCAATAAATCAAATAATTTCTCAATAAATCCAGACTTCTGTTACTTATGTGAAAGGATAAATTGCATGGGTGGTAAAAAGCTTCAGCAAATTGAACATATATCCTCAAAGTCTGCTTAATCTCTTTAGACAAACTGCAGTTTTTTGGTTGTTGGTTTAGGGTTTTGATTTTTTTGTTGTTATGCTTTTTTGTATATCTGGACTTTCTTTACAGTGCAGATCAGTTGTCAAAGGTTTTTTGTTGTCAACATGCAGCATCGTGAAAGGTGCTTGTAAATGCACACTGCAAATGTCTGTTAAGAATCATTGCTAGGATTTCAGTTTGTGTTTTTAAAGGGATATTGTTTCTTGTGTAAACACTTTTTTGGTATTAGAAGATCTAAACTTTGGGTGTTAGGATTTTAAATAGTGAATATGTAGCTAGTTTATTTGAAAAATATTTATTTAAGCAGTGAGAATTCCACTGTGAAGTGTAATATTGGTCAGATGAGAATTGGGATGGGTAGATGAAACAAATCTCCAAATTTAATTTCTTTGTATTCTGAATAGTCATATAAAATATGCCTGTCATGAATTGTGCTTGCTTGGTTATGACCTCAAGAGTCTCCAAGTTATGTGGATTCTGTTGGCTTGATTCAATGTTAATTCTTTTATGTATGGTTGTCATTGCAGTGGCATTCTGGTCCCAGGAGGTTTTGGAATTAGGGGAACCGAAGGCAAACTCCAAGCTATCTCCTGGGCAAGAACAAAGAAAAAACCTTTTCTTGGTAAGATCATTAGAGTGAGAAATTACTATGTTTAGGAGATGTATAGCAAGCAAATTGATTTGATTTAAAAAAAACCAACCCCGAGCCCCCCCATTAGGGAAGGATCCTGTCTTAGGGAAATATGTGTGATGTTGTGACTATCTGCTTTGTAAAGAGTCCCCAGGAGTATGGTCCTGTACCACATCTGCTGTATGAGGAAGGGAAAAAAGACAATCCCTTCTGCAAAGGTTTAATTTGCATTTATAAAAATGGAGAATCTTTGCTTCTCATTGTCATTATATCTGTAAAATTCTCTTTATTAAACAGTATGCAGAAAACATAGGTGTGTTTGGGCCACTTTTGCTATGTTAAATTTTTTTTTAATTATTATTATTTTTATTTACTGGTCTATGTTATTATGGTAAAATCCAAATACGTCATCTCCCTATAAGCTAAGTGCTGTTTGTGTAAGTGCCTCTGAGGCTTTGCTTCCTACTCCACATTTCTTACTTTATTTAAGTGTCTGAGTAGATGCCAAAGCAAAGTTTGAATATGGATATACCAGGCTTTCAACTTCTGTTTGTCCTTGCAGTAATTATTGGTAAAATAGATGAGAGAAATAAAATATCTTTGAAAGGGCTTAAAGCACATAATTGTGTCATATGTATTTATAGTGTGCCAAGTTTGAAGTGTGAGTTTTACACTGAACAGCCACTTTTGGTTTAGCTTTTTGTCAGTCTGTGTACATGCAGTGAATACCAAGATTTCAAAGCAGTGAAGTTTAAGATAGAACAGCAAATACTTAGTCAGTCCTGCTCTTTGTCCTGGAAATTCTGGGGTTTTTGTTTTCTCTTCTAGGAGTTTGCCTGGGAATGCAGTTAGCAGTTGTGGAATTTGCAAGAAACTGTTTGAATTGGGAAGGTGAGCTCAGTATGCTGGTGTGAATATGATTTGTTTAGAGGAATTTTTATTCTCTATGTGAAATGTATGTCTATTATTAGAACTGTTTACAGATCCTGTGATTTTTAGATGCTTAGCTCTTGCAGCAAGATCATTTTCAGCTAAGTACCCTGTGCTACTTCTCTGTGCAAGAGCGTACAAACTCTTTGTTATGCAGATTGTTTGAAACCTGCTTTTTGATCTAAGGGGTGTAGAAGAAAGTGTGCTTTGAGTTCACCTCTGTAGTCTCTTTCTGAAGTGTGCAGGTGGTGAGAAGTGAATCTGAGAAGTGGTTTTCTCACTTGTATTCATTAGCCAGAGTGGCTGAGCAAGAGCCATTGCAGTAGCAGTATGAAGTATTAACTTACCAATTAATTTCTGATACTAAGAGCTGAGAGGAAAGTGTTTTAGAAAGCAGGAAAAGGAACTTATGTGTCTGAGGTCATATGCTTCCTGTGATTGCTTCAAAAGTGGTGCAGGATGTGTTTCAACACTGAGATTGTAACATAAATGTAGACAAGCCCTGAAATGCCACAGCTGTTATGAGTTTGTAGTGTATGTAGAGCAAATGTACTGTCTTTACTTTGAACTTCTATTCCAGATGCAAATTCTACAGAATTTGACCCAGACACAAAAAACCCAGTTGTAAGTACTGTTTTTTCCCTGCATGTGTTTTGTGAACATACAGCTTTGTTAAAAAAAGAGTTACCTCTGTCCTAGTTAAAATCTATCTATATTTTTACGTGGTAGGACATTAGGTGGTATCTGCTGTCCTTACTCAGTATTGTTTAAAAAGGTCTTTTCTTTTGACAGTCTCTTGGCATTGTGTATTTGCTTCTGTGAATTGCCTTAGCTTTGTTTTTGTAATTTTTCTAAGTTTCTTTGTGTGTAAACTCATGCTGGAAGTAGACGATGATTAAGTTTGCTTTACTAGGGAATAAAATATAAAAGGAAGCTGAAAGGTGTAGCAGAAGCTATTACCAAAATAAAAATTTATATGACAAGATAAGGATTAAATTGAAATGGGTTGAAAAATTCTTATATTTACTTTATATATATAGTATGAACAACCACTACACCTGTCCTCTCCATTCATCTTATGGTCCTCCTTTTGACAAAAATGTCAATGCCTCAGATATGGCAGGGCTCTCTGCATCGTTCTGGTGTTAGGATTTTAGAGTGGATTTCATCACATTATTAATGTAGTAAAATTTAAAAATGATCAGAGAAAGAGGGTTTTTAAGACAATGAAAAAGAACAGAAATAAATATGAGAAATAAAGCAGTATCTTGGTGCGAGATGTAAACATTTGCTCCAGTGACAAGTTAGCTGAGTGCTTGCAGTGACCTACTGTTTCTGTATGAAATTCCTTTAAAAGAATTTTGTTGGGATTTTCCAGTAAAACATACCTTTTTTCATGTCCACTTAGTCTGAAATGTGCAAATAAGAGAGTTTTTAGAGCATTTGCTCAGTTTGTCAATGTTGCTTGTATGCATAGGAAAGTTAATCTGGTCTGAACTTTTTGAAGGTAAATTAAGACCTTCAGAATTTCAGGGTGGGACTTGCTGCTAGAACTTGGTGGTGTTTGGAGAAGTCCTCAGGTGGGTGAAGGTAAACTTTCCTTTTGGCATCAAATTTGTGGCCTTGCCATAGTTAGATGTCTCTTCCTTTCTCCTTGAGTATGTGCAAATATGTACTCTTTCACTACAGGAGTCAATTTCATAATAACAATATGTTGTAAAATGTGGAAGATGTTGAAAGCTTACAGTAAAATTTGAGGTTGCAAGAAGGTCAAGCACTGAGGACTGATTTTGGGGTATCCTTATTTTTAGAGCTTTTTGAGTGCCAGTTTTATTTAATGGTATTTAACTGGGTGATTTGCAGCTTACAATCAAGGGCAAGTGAGGTAGATATATTAAAGAGAGAATTATGTGGACATAAAGTTAAGAAAATAATGGACTGAATGTATGTGTCACAGAAGATTAATACATTGTTTACAATGGAAGTGTTATTGTAGTGTATATAATGGATGTTCTATTTTTCTGAGCTGCATTATGGTTCTGAAATTGGTAATTGACAGTCATATTTCAGCATCTTAATCTGATCTTTGACACCTGAGTTCTGGACAAGAAACAGATGTAAATCATTCCAAATGGGAGATTTGCACTAGCAATAATTACAGCTGCTGAATAATCTGCCTTAGCAGAGTCCATCTTGTGCTGAAAGCTATTTAGATATTCTATATAATCAATAAAAACAATTGGAAGACAAGCAGATTACTGAAGCTTTTGAACTGTCGAACTGATGTAGATGTTTCATTATCCAAGAAAGTTAATTGGAATATATCTGCACTGATAATATCTTGTGATGCCATGGTGTGCTAACTTAGGCCTGAAGCAGTGTACTTTTCTTTTGGTTTCTTCTCCTTTAAAAACTGAAGAGGGAGAAGAAGGGTACTGGTGAGGCAGTAGTTACATTTCCTTTTATTTTTTGAAAAAGAGACAAAACTTGACACGGAGTTTGGCAGGGAGACTGGGGGGGCATCATAAAATATGCAACTACTTACATTGCTTCTTAATTTGGAAAGCATTCAGGTATTCAGAACTGTACTACTGAGGTTGATAGTTTCATCTAAAGTGCTTAGGAAATATTTTGGTCTCCTGTTTCTCTTTGTTGTCTGCATCTGTGGAAATGTGAATCGTTTTGCTGCAAATAAAAACGACAATTATCAAGTACTCATGTATACTCTGTGTACTGTGATTCAGTATTACCCAGAATCACAGAATGATTTAGGTTGGAAAAGATCTCCAAAATCATCAAGTCCAACCTTAAAACCAAATAGTACCCTGTCAACTGGACCCTAAATACCACATACATTTGAGTCTTGAACATCTCCAGAGATGATGACCTCACCACATTCCTGAGCTTAACAATCCTTTCAGAGAAGAAATCAGTCCTGATTTCCAGCCTGCACCTCCCATGACACAGCTTGAGGCCGTTTGCTCTCATCCTGTCTCTGGCTGCCTGGGGGAATATCCTGATCCCCACCTGGCTACAGGCAGGTGTAGAGATTGACAGGGTCACCCCTGAGCCCCCTTTTCTCCAGGCTAAACTCCAGCTTCCTCAGCAGCTCCATGTCAGACTTGTGCTCCAGACCCTTCATCAGGTCTGTTGCTGTTTTCTGGACATATTCCAGCCCCTCAATGCCCTTTTCCCCTGTGCTGCTTTCCAGGCACCCTTCCCCAAGCCTGGAGCATTGCCTTTGTTCAGTAGGGAAGATGAGGGAGGTACATGAGCTCTGAGCACAGCCCGAGGTCTTGGTCCCATCTTGGTTGATTATTTGCAGGTGATGCTCCCACAACATTTAAGCTTTCTCCTTTACTTCCTAGCCTTTTTGAAAAATAATGATAGGTAAATTTTTAGTATTCTTTGCAGGAGGAGGGCTGTTCAGAGAGGTAATGCATTTGCTTGAGTGTAGAGCTTGGTATGAATTTTTTCATGCAAATGGTAATTTCAAAAATAACTCCTTTAAAGGGAAACTGTATGGTCTGAACTGCTAGTGAACTAGATTCACTGGATGGATGAAGAGTTGTTTTGTTCCATTTCCCTCATCTTCCTCTACTATTAACCTTAGTTTTTTTAAAAAATGATCCTTTAAATTCTTCTTGAACAATTATTTATTGCAACTGCATCTAATACCATTCTGGAAGAAAAAGAAAGACTTTCTGGAAATAATTTTCTTCTTTTTTTCCTTTGATTTAAAAAAATAATTTTAACATAATTTTAATTGTGATCACTGTTCTTCTTGAACAATTACACCTTGTATAGGATCATGAACCTGAACTTACTGCACTGGGTAAAATAACTGCATTTTCTATGCAGTTAGAAATTGTGCAGAAGTGTATTTTGCCAGTAGGTGACACTCTTAAAACATGTTAGTTTCCTGGTGCCCATGTTTCCTATTCAGGATGGTTGAAATTCCAAAATTTCTAAGATTGTCTAAGAGATGAAAAGAAACATATGTCTCACACATGTAAAAGTATGTTCTAAAATTCTGTGATTGTACTTAGGTGTGTCTGTAAAGTTGCTAGTGGAGCTTAGTTAGCATAATGTACATTTGGTATTTACTTTTGAAATCAAAGCATATTGTTAATTCAGAATATTTTTGTAAACCAGGAAAAAAGTAATACATATGTTTTTCTTTCTTCCAAGAAATAACACATTTCAACAGCTAAAGGGGTGTTGTAAAAGGATGGCCTGGGAGCATGTTAGGACAATCATATAATGTTAAAACATCATATTTTTTAAGGCTTCTTTTAATGCATCACTGATGTGGAGTATTTTATTCCTCATTTCATGGAGGGGAAATTCAGGGATGGGAACCAGAGTGGTATGGGATCTTGAAAGCACTTCACAGGCTTTGCAATTAAGCTGAGTCTTTAAGTCCTTAAGTAACTCTGAGATCTAAGGGATTTATCAAGATAATGGATGATGTTGGTGTTAAAATTCAATCCAAAATTCCAAGTTCTCTAGTAGGATTAGTGCATAATCCACTGATTACTTGTCTTCAAAATGTCAGTTCTTCATATTTCTGTTTCACTAATTCCTTCTTGAAGTAAATATTAATGCCCATGAAAACACATCTGTTGCAGGAATCATGCAATGAGAAGGTTAAGACTGCACCAAATAAGACTAATGAACTTTAACTGCAACGACACTCACTCAATTTATACATATACTTACATGTTCCCATTCACAGAGTGCTAACAAAAAAAATACATACTTACATAGATATAATTTAAAATGAACATCTAATATTGTAGTTATCATACTTGGCATTGTTACATTGCTATTGAAAATAAGTACTTCATTTTCTAAAAATTTGAACTGCTTGTTTTATGAAGTGTCATCTTTTGTGAATAGTGAAACTGAACTGTGAGGAGTATTGGATAGTATACTCTAGAAAACACTCCTCGGATCGAATGCTGCACCTTTCTTTTTGTGTGTTTTACAAACTCTGTGATTTGAATTTCTCTAGAGGTCCCAATAATAGCCCAGGTAATACAGGATTTGTTAAATAGTACCTCAAATGTAGCTTGAAATAGAAACAGTAGTTCTGAACTAGTTGGAAGGTACTGTAGCTGGAATGTGTGACTAGTGACTGTGGATGAAACACAATACAAACATACTTTCTTATTTGTTAAACCTTTATTCCATATGCTTTAAAATAGTAACAAATCTGTGGGTTTAGATGTACACATAATGTAAAGAAATTCCAAGCTCTTCTTCAAAGCAGTGATACTTGTTCTTGCAGATGCCTCACTGTCCTGTACCAGTTATCTTTTTTACAATCATTATAAACTCATCAAAGCTGACAGATCCATCCTGATTTTTGTCCAACGATTTAATTATGTTATCGAGTGAGAATTGATCCTGTTTTTATAGGACAAGAATTAAAGAAAAAAAAAAGAAATAATTAGATCACCATGAGCATTTTTCTATGAAGAATGCTGCCAAGAAATGATGCAGTCAATAACAGTCAGTGTTACTTGAAGGTGTTGTATTTACTGGTTTGACTGGTTAAACTAGTAGGACAGTGTCTGCTATTGCCTGCCAAAAATGTTAACAAAGATATATAACCATTTGAGAAATATGAAGTATTACTCAGATGGGTTACTTCAGTCTTCTGGGTAGGTTTGGAATCTGGGAAATGGACCAGGTGAAATAGCTGCAGCAAGTACATAATCACCAGTAAAAATTAATATGCATATGACCTACTCCTTCATTAGATACTAAATTAGGCCCTGCATGCATGCTTTGAAAATATGCTGATACTTTCTTTATGTTTTGGACCAGGATCTGAGGGTCTCTTTCCCTCCATTTCCCCCCTCTTTAGTAGGAATACTGTATTCCCTGCTAAAAACATCTTGCTAATGTATTAAATTTAGTTTAGATTATTAGCTTCTTTTATTTGTTGTGTCTGGTAAGAGTGCATTTAACATCCTGATGCAGTGAGTATTCTGATAACAACCCTGATCAGGCTAATTAAATAATATAAACTAAATTTGGAGTTATAATTTAAATTCATAAAATGTTTTCTTTTGTTCATACCATCTATCTCTGCATGTTTTGTAACAGCCTGTTATATTTTGATATTGATTTATTATGGTGCCATAAATGTCTGCAAACAGACTTGTTGCTTGAAAATGTCTGAGGTCCAGACAGAAAACATCAGTATTGCTTTTTCTGAACAGTTCCGTTTCCAGATATCTGGGAAAATGGGTATAATGCTGAATTGTCTCTGGTGTTATAAAAAGCTTTATATTTCTGAATTTGCCATCACATTTCTATTTATTTTTGGCAATCAATTTCTAAGCTGTCTTTTAAGGGAAAGAAAAAATCCTTTGTATTTTATTAGTGTTTTTTGGGGAGTCTGTTGTTAATAAGCTATTTCATGTTAATTGAAATGACTAAATTGGATTACTGTAGTTCTCAAAATACTGTATTTTTCTATGAGAATGCTACTTATTTCAGACCTTTAGCAAAAATTGCTTCTGTGAGATATCCAAAACACAATATTTAAAGATTTGTCTATCAGAAGAATCTAAACAGAGTCCTAATGCAGTTTAGAAAATATTTGGCAGAGAATATATATAAAATAAGAACATAGATTTTTTTTCTAGCTACAGGAAATGGGTATTTCTCTCTCTAGCTTGATGGCATCTCTTTTATTTAATTGTTATAATTCAGGCAAAACTTTTATTTTGTGATGGTGGTAATTTAACCTAGATAGAAATTTGCTGACATCTCTTGCTTTTAAATATGTTTTACTGTTTTACTTTGTTTACTGATTCTTTTCTATATATTTTATAGATTCAAGATTAATTATTTAGATTGAAATGAAAAATATTTTGTAAGATTCACGTATAATATTTCAGGTGAAATTTGGTTTGCATTAAAAAAACCCCCAAAAAATCAAACCCAAAGAGAACAGTTCTTAGATTGTTTTGCATTTGATTTCATAGGACTTTGTTATAAACTCGGTGCTCAAATATCTGTTTGGAACTACTGTTCATCAATGTAAATGAAGTTTTATAAGCCAAACCTTTTTTAAGAATTATGGATTTAGTGAAACCATTTGGACACAGTATCTGCCCTGAAGATCATTACCTGTATTTCCTTTTTCTTGTGCATTCCATGGAAGCACAGTGAATACAATGAGAGTGAAACTTACCTTCAGGTACTGTGCAAATTGATTCTGAAGTAGATTCTTCAGCCCACCAATGGATAGTGCACTGGTGCTGCCCTCCTGTAAAGCATACTGGGTAAAATACTTCAGGAGGTTTTCGTTGAGTAAATGTTCCATGTTTCTCAGATGTTGTCTGGAAGAATAACTGCAAACAAAAAAGACAATAACAATCACAATTTTAAATATGTCTGATATTCTCTTGATTGTTTAATTAAACATTTAATGAGTAATACTTAACCTAGGTGAAAAGAGTTGGGTTTTTTCCCCTGTAAAATTGATCAACATTCCCAAGAAAGGAAATTGTCTAAGTTAGATTTTAGGATTTGAAAGACCCAATATATTTAGGTTATGCTTACCTCACTCAGAACCCAGAGCTTTCAGATGTATCCAGCAGTGAGAGTCTCAGACTGGGGCAACCTTTATAGTTGCTTGCATGCTCCACCCTAATTAATGAAACTAGCATGTGTCATTGAGTCAGTGCACTAGTTACTGTGTTTTCAGTAGTCAAAGGAATAGGATACTTTAGCAGTAGAAATAATATGGTTTTTTTTTTATCTCTGAAATATGTCATCATCCTCCACTGCACGAGATGTATATTGATCTTGATAAGTGATACTGCTGAGGTTTTCTTGCTTGAATTTGTGTATTCTTCACTTCAAGATGAACTATACTCAAAGAAGTGTGAAAAAGACTCCTATGGTGATACATATAGCATTTTTTATTATAGTGGTGTTTTGGAAAATGGCAAATATAAGGGTTTTAAAAATATGCAAATAAAGTACTAAGAAGCTACTCGCTCTTTGTTTGAGTAGTTAACCACAATTCTCCACATTTTGTGCTATTTCTTAGCACAGGAAAGAGATGACATTCATCTGGAATAAAGTTTTGGTTGCTGGTGTTAAGAATGAAACATTCGTTGATGTGAATGGAAAGAAACTGGAGTGTTCTGAATGAGAAAGTTGAATGTGAGGTTTTGAAAAACAGTCCCTTCTGTAAAGGGAACTCCATTATAACTGAATATTGTGTTCTGCAGGTTCTTAATCTTCCATTCTGAATGTTCCAATGGTTTTATCAGGTTCCATTGATGGTCTGTGGGACATCCTGGAGCTGATAATAAGCCTGTGGTTGATGCTTCATGACCCAGCATTGTTAATTTTGCAACTGCTGAACTGCTGGCTCTGGCTGTGGTCTCTACTTGTGGTTTCTAAGCTGTCTGTTGTAATTTTTTTGGGGCTTGGCTCCAGGCCCACTGACTAGATTTTTCACCCTGTCCATCACTTCTTCACGATCAGTTGTAATTTTGTCATTTATAACTCTAAACCAAGAGCTTTGTGGGTCTGTAGGAGATGGATGGGGCAGAAGGGATATTTTTGGAATTGCAGATGAATGGATATAGAATTCCATAACAGGTAAGTAGGAGGTTTCTTGAGAAAGCCAGGCAAACTTTGGTCGATGAATTATGTAGATATACACCTTGCATTAGCAACCCATTTGAATGTGCTTGCACTGACTTCCAAGTGGCACAAGAGTATTAGAAATGTCCCTAGAGATCATATAATTAATTATTTCCTTTTCCCTGGAATGAGGTCATCAATATTTATGCTGGATGTCTGCTGAACTTATTCTTAAGTGACTTAAATAATGGGGGATACACAGCCTCCTTGTCTCATCTGTTCCTTGTGGGTTTTGTTAGTGTATTACTGTGTGTCCGCAAGCCTTCCTGCACTTAAGCTGTTTGATTCTCCTGTCTGCAGATAGGCAGAACAGACAGACATCTTCCTTCTTGAAATGGCCTTTGACATCAGTGAAATTTCTTGTCCTCCTTTTTTTTTTTTTTTTTTAATTCAGAGATCCTTGCTACTTTAGTCTTCCTTTGTTCATCCTGCTACTTAGATCTAGTAATTTCTTCTTGACTTTCTTCAGTTGCTTCCCAATTGGCCTGAGATGCCATGTCCAAAGCAGTGCCACTTGTTCATCTCTCTGTGTGCTCATTGTGTTGCAGATTTAAGTAGTTCCAGACGCATTTAGTTGATGAGGACAATCTCTGTGTTATTTATAGGGAGATGTCCAGTTGCAGGTTTTTAACAGTGGAAGACTTTGTCAAGTTTCTTGACACTTAATTTCAAGATTATGAAGAGGACAAGCGAAAGCTTGCCATTGGCTTGAAATTCTTGAGAACTGAGAATTCATCCCTCAGTATCTGTCCAGTCCAGTGGAGGAACAAAGCTGGAAATGCACTTTCTCCTCTGTTTGCCTTTTGGCTCTACTGAAATTAGGAGCTGCTGCTGTCTATACTAACAGAACCTCTCCTGCTGCTATGGGATATGGGAATAGCAGTGCAAGCAAGCATGGGGCTTGTGGCCTGGAATGCATTGTATGGGTTAGGGTGAGTCCCATACACCAAAACAAGGTTGTGAACTCTGTGGTCTCTCATGACAATAAGATAATCATAAGTTCTTTTGTCTTCTTTTTCTTTCTGTCAACAAAATGAAAAATAAATATCTGTCTCTTCCTCTCTTCATCCTCTTTTCCACCTTTGGTAGATGGTCAAATTTTAATAGTATTGCATTACTGAGTGATTTGCTAAGGCTTCTATTCTCCACCTGCAGCTCCTGTCTGGCAACTTCACCATCCTCACTGCTTTATCCCTTTTGGAAGCAGTGCCAGGAAGCTGCTGTGCCTGATCTGTATTGTCGACATTACAGTAATTGCAAGATTTGTTTTAAGTATTCAAATGACTTCTCTTTGTACCTAAGACTCCTCCCTGAGTGTACAACTTAAGATGCAATATAGAAAAGCTGCATTTCGAGGGATTGCAACTCGGAATTCAGCACATTAGCCTTGTTAATTTGCTATGGGTTCATTAAAGAATACCACCTAATTGCAAAATAGCATAACCAGTTTTACTGAAACATCTTCCCAGGAATGTGAGAGACCAAAGTCTGGAAATTTGGGTGATTTCCTCAAGAGTTGTGTGTCAAATCTGGGGGTGAATCCAATGTCCTCAGATCAGCTCCGTTCACAAGGCACTGTAATCTATGAGGCTATTTGAAAGAGAGACTGGAAGAACTGGGATTTGGAGTTTGGTCTCCTGACTCTGTCTTCATTCTCATTTAGCCTGCAGTGCTTTCCTGCAGTAGTTTATGTGGCTTCTCTGAACTCTGTATTGGAATCAGCCACAGAACTCAGTTTGACAGGCCCCAGTGCATGAGTGTCTTTTCCAGAAGACCTCTTTGTAGGACTTAAGTGCTGTTCTGAAGTAAATCCATCTTATCCAATACAGCCCAGCAATGGCAGGATGATATCCAGGTGTAAGGAATTCTGGTTGCTCACTAAGAATTTGAACAAAAGTAGGGCAAGACAATATGTTACTGTAGCAGCCCTTAGATGATGTGTGAATAGCAGACAGCAGCATTTATCTGTGCTGAAGAACAGCACTTGGGGCTTTGACATCTGTGCGAGCTGTCTTCTGGTGTAGAAGCAGCAATCCAGCTTTGGTTCCTGTGTCTTCCTGCTCTTTCTCATGTATGAAAATATATAATTCCTGCAGTTTATGACATAATTCAGTTGGGTTTGCCCTGGTCTAGAGAAGTCATAGTAAGCACAGTATCCTCTTGGAACTGACATTTTTATTTTAGCTTAGATACAAAGCCATTAGCAAAAAGGGGACTAAGTTAGTGATGTCTTGTAAGTTTGTTTAGGGATGCACATTGCATGTCCCTGTGATGGTTGTGTGTCATTTTCTTTCAGTGATGATATGTGCAGATTCAGTATTCACTCAAAACTAGCTATTGGTGAATATTTCCCTAGTAAATGGTTTCTTGGCATATTTGGGGCAAGCAATTCCCATCACATTGAAGAGTAAGGGAACCACAAACTGCAGGAATGACTGAAGTTAGGGCACCACCACTAGTGGTAGGAGGGGTGCAGTTTATGGCGTCACAGTCATGTGCATTTAATGATGGATTAAATGGGATGGTGACCCAGGTGCTGTCTCTTTTGGCCTTGTCACATCCTTCCTGCCACCATTGATGCCTGAATGTTACATGAATCTGTGCTCCTTGTTTACCTTAATGTGCTGGACCAATTGGGTTGGTCTGAAAGTGGATTTCTGTGCCATTCATTGACACTGTTGGAAGGGAGAGGGCACCCTCCACAGGGGTGGGGCTGTCACCTGAGGGCAGTGACTATCTCAAATCATCCTGTTTAATCCCCTAGTGATGGGTTAACGCCCTAACCCTCCAGTATTTTTCCACCTTCTTTGGTGTATTGCATTGTAGCAGCACCAGGCTCACTTGTCTGTAAGCCCTGCTACTTTAAAGCAATTTCAGGAATCTTTGTGAGGCTTGTTTTACATCCTATCCATGGTATTAAAATGTCTGCTGTCAAAGTGAAGTTTGCTATAATGGAGAACATACTTTTGTGGATGTTGAGCACTTGAAAAGAAAGAGCAGGAAGTGGCTTTGTGCTTAGTGTTCACTTATTTCTACTTATGTAGTGCTTGTGCATCATCTCAACCTTACAGACATCCATTGCTAGATCAAAACCCTTTGTTAACTTTGCTTATTTTTTGTAGCAGAGAAAGATGGGAGATATGAGAGGTGATGGGACAATCAAAGTAAATTAGGCTCGACTGGGGACTCTGTGGAACATATGAATCCTATCTGATTTGCAAAGAAATCTTGCATGGGTGTCAAGTTTAATTTCTTATTGAGTAAAAAAGTAGAGCAGAATTTGTATAGAGCTAGTGCTAGTATAAGAAATGTACATGTGTCTGTGTCTGTACAAATTACCAATTCCCATGCTGCATCTGAAGATAAATATGGGATATGTTGTACTGTAGATAATTTGCAAATAATGGAAGCCATGAAGATGCAGATGTCTGCTGCTAACATGCTGTGTTCATTTCAGCTCTAAGGGCTTTGGTGAGTTTTGCAGAGAATCAGTCCCACAACTGCAGGCAGTCATCTTCAGACATTCCTGACCTGTCTACAAAATGAAACAGGCTTTAAAGTTGGGATACTGAGAGCCAGTTTAACCAATGGGTAATTTTTCCAGGATATGTGGCGGCTAGCAAATGTGGGAAGTAGCTCTGTAGTGCAAGTAGGGGAGTTGTGATAGAACATTTCAGTGTTGTCAGTTGGTTCTTACTGTTAGGCTAGAAGGAGACAAAGGACTGACTTGAGAGAAGAGGAACATCCAGTGAACAAACTTTCTGAAAAAGATCAAATAATTACAGGTGAGAAGTTCAGCAAACTTCACTACAGACATCATAGAGAACATGGCATTGCTTTGAGGGACGGAACTGTTAGATGGAAGTTGTGGGTGAGTTGTAAAATCCTTTATGTGTCACAGGTGATGCATTCCCTATGTTGAAATTGTCATTGTTTGTAAAACCTGTAGTGGTGATGTGTAAAAGGGTTGTCTCATCTCAGAAATTAGACTTGAGCTATATGGGTTATCCTGACAAGAGTCTCTTGCAGGCCCTCCCTTGTGACATACACTTAATGAGATGCTGAAGGTGTCTCCCTAAACAGGACTGGGTGCGACTGCTGCAGGGATGAATTATTTAATAAGATGCATTGTTTGTAGTCAGCTTTAAATTGGTGATGTGTTATTCATTGTAACTATATGTGTCAGCTGTTGCTGCCATATGTACACATCTGGCAGACTAATTTATTGCTGAAACTCCCTGTGATGTAGATATTCTGTATTGCACAAGATAGTTTTGAGGGAGAATGTGTTTCAATAAGAGGTTTTATCCTTCTGTTCTGTGAACCTTGACGCGTGGAGCAGTGCAATACAGTTTTTACTGCCACAGCTGAAATTTACAGTTATGTAGTTGTTAAAACCCTAAACGTTTCTGTTCCATAGTAAACTCAGATTTGTTTTTCAAAATTCTTTAGAGTGATCAAAAATGTAAATTTCCATTACAGCAAAGCATATATGGATTTATGGAGGAGTGGCTTTGGTTGAGTTTCAGGTAGGGCAAAGTAAGTAGAAGTGCAATAATGCTGTACAACAGGCAGTAGTGAGTTTATTTCTCTATCTTTTATCAGCTGTCCTTTTACACTGGAGATGTCTATAGTCTTTAGATGTCACAGCTGTATTTAAAAACCTTTCTTCATCCTAAAAAAAAAAAAAAAAAAAAGAGGAGAATTGGAATCAAGTTTGTAATTCAGAGCATTGTTTTGCTCTTAACAATGCAAATCTGATGGACTCTTCAAAAGAGGCCTAGAGGTGCATCTAATGAGACACATGGGTACATAATTTAGGATTTACATGACACTGAGATGCCTGATCTCAAAAGGAGAAATGTACCACTAAGAAACTCCTTTGCCCAGCATAATTTATAGCTAGAAATAGTTATGATCTGTTTTCTTGCGAGTCCAGGACTACTGTCTGTCAATGTAATAATCCTTCTGCTGAGTCAGAAATGTCAATCTGGTTGTCTTCATTCTGGAAGGGTGTAATCCATTTTGTATTCTTAGAATTTATTTAAAATGATTTGACAGACAAATTTGAGTCTGATACCATATGAGTTTGTGTAGCTTTGTTATAAAGCCTTCAGCTTGAGATGATGGTATGGTGACATGATAGGATCTTCTTGATTCACTTTGTATGCATGTGGGGAATATGGAGAATCCTGGGTTTTGGGGTTTTCTGAAACAGTTTGGGTTTTTCTGTTTAACAGCAGAGGCTGGGAGAATGAGTATTCTGGTGTTTTGACCCCGCAGAGCAGTGTGCCTTCTTCTGTGGATGTGCACTGGGTAAGGACAGGGGGCTCTCAGCACAGTTAACCACGTTCCAGCCCCTAGAAATCAGTGACTGAGGTCTTTTATCAGAATTGTGCTGCAGGACCCTTTAGGTCCCTGTGACCCTGCTGGAGCTGTGCTGACTTTGCTGCTGAAGTGGAAAGGAATTACTGAGCGAGTGCCACAATGCTGAGCTGAAGGTACTTGTGCTACGTAATGACCACCTACATTCTGCCAGGAAAAGGTAAGTTTGGGGAAAACAGTAGCAACTTGAGATGTGCCCTTAGGCAGAAAGAAATGGAGGTCATTTTTTGGTAAAGACTTCTGAATCTCTTCAGTTTCTTCACCTTCAGCACTGTGTATCTGGATGGGCAGCCTTGCTGGTCTGGTCAGACTCAGCAGTACAAAATGTAGAGGCAGGGAAATGAATAGAACAGTGGTAAGAACTTTGGAGTTCTCTCTTTGATTTGGAGAAAGAGGTGCTTATATCCACCAGAAGAGCTCCAGAAGTTAGTAATTCTCATCAGTCTGCAAGTAAGCCATGCTGAAATGAGATTGTTAGTGGTATTCTGGGGTATGTTTCATTACCAATGGGAAGCATAACAAAAATGATGCTATAAAGTAATGGCTTTACCTTTGGCACAGAAATCCCTCCTCTTGTTAGCATTTTGAGGTATTTGTATCTAGATAAAATAGATGTTTGCTAAATTATTTCCAAAGGAAAACTGTCAAAATTACTATTGAAAACTTTGAAGTCTCTCTGTTAATGGGAATTTAGGACAATGGAAGACAGAAGCTCCAGGAAAAATCTCCCTCTATCCACTATTTTAACCAAGTAAGAGTGGGACATGAGGGAAAGTTTAAGAACTTAGAGGGACTAATGAGACCTATGAGAAGAGTAGCAGTTGTCTAACTAACAGTGTAGAGCCATCAGTTTCCTAGCCATTTTGTATGTGATTGTGGCCTATTGAAGGAAATTAAGCTGCTGCTGTTTACAGAAATTGTAGTTAAGAAAGGATACTGCTTGTATACCTAACTTAATTTTAGGTTTTCTAATTACCCAATTTGATTATTAAATCAAAACCAAATTATTCTAGGTTCAAAAAGTAACAGGAGTAGTAGTTTGGAATGTCTCAGTTTACACAAGTGCATCAAATGAGCAATTTAAACATCTGTAAACCAGAATTTTGAAGAAGTAGATTTGCATTTTGTTATAAACTGAAATGAATAAATTATTTGCCTCAGCCATAACTCACTTCTCAGATGTGCTAGTGAGGAAACCAACTATCAATTAAGTTGAATTTACCTTAAAGCCAGTTTCATTTCTTTTAGATTACTGACTAATCTTCCCTTCAGCACATGAGGATGTTACATTTTTAGGTTTTTTTCTTCCTGTGATACAAAGGAGTTCACAACTAAGCTGAAACAAAATGCAGCTCTATGTAATTTCTTAGGATTCAGAATCAAGAATGGAGCGAATTTTATAAGATGGTTTCGTGTCTTTAGCTTTTGAGGCAGTGCACCAGATACCACATGGAGCTCAGCCTTAAAGCTGGCACCAGTTTGGAACAGACTTTTGTAACCCCAAGATACCTGTGCATGCTATGCTGAAGTGTCAGAAAAGGAGAAACATTGGTTTTCCTCTGAGACATTACCAAAGTCCATTTTTCCCAGCAGTTCTGCACAGTCACCTTCTATTGTCCATTTGATCCTAATATTTAAAAGCCCTAATATCTAGCTGTGAAGAATCTGGAATTATAAATTTGAAAATAATGAAGATATATGTCTAAAAACACTTGGTGATTATTGCATTGCAGCTTAAAGATTTTACAGATTTATTAGCTGTGGCTTGCATTGGCATTGTCATTTGGCCTGGCTAATTTGGGAGAGCCTGTGTAGGCATCAGGGACATAACCTACCATGGAATTTTTAACTTTGTCTTCACTGTGGAGAAGGAAGCCCAGCAGTTGCCCAAGAGCCTGAGAAAAACACTAAAACCTCAGTATTGCTCAAACTGTAAAATGAAAAATTAGTTTTGACAAATCACAGCTGACATGCTGTGTCTGCAAACAACACAGATCTGAAACGGTACTTTCTTTCACAGCTTGACTTTGTGTACAACTTCTTTATCTTGTGGCAAAGAAATATGCTAATCTTTCTCAGAATAATCCATTTTAAGTAGCGATAAATAGAGTTCTTGCAAGGTTTGTGTTGTCTTGCAGTTTCTCTCACTGTGAATGTGGAATTGTAAGTGAGATTATGAAGAAATTATATGAATTAACAAATACAAAGTAAATTACCTTTTTTGAGATTTAGTATCATTAACACCATTTTATGGTGAATATATTTATATTATCACCTTCTCACCCAACTTAACTCATTTTTACCTGCATTTTCTGAGCTGAAACTTAAATAATGGGACATGTAATAGTATCTGTCTTCTTGGAGAAATTAGAGAGCCAGTACTTAAGCGAACAACTGAAAAAGTTTGTAAAAATCATTTTTTCATTCCACCACTTACTTGCTAACTCAGCAAAACGTGAAGGTCAAGTGACAAACAGCACTGAGAAGATCTTTATTTTAGAAAAGGAATTAAAAGGAGGGAATCCTGCTTTCCTCTTAGAACCGGGATTGAGCTGATGAAATACATTTGTGGGCTAAGCACACCTGTAATTATTTCACAGGAAGACAACGTGTGTGGTGTTCTACAGTGCATATTATGGCATCACCTTTACTGCAAGAGGAGCACACTGGGTCAGACCACAGCTCTGTGTAGACCAAAGGCCCATTTGGCCCATTTGACCTGTCTCTCCATTTACAAAATCTTTGTTGGCCGTGTCCCAGTCTGTTGTAGCTGCCCAGGTGCCCTGTACTTCTACATTTTTGTTGAAGGATCAGCTACATTGCCTGTGTGGCTGTCAGGTGGTTCAGGCTCTGGGTATCTGTGTCTCCCCTGAGTCATTTGTCACTTGGGTGGCCGTGGGTGACAAGGCTGATGGGCAGTTATTCACCACAGGTACTGCTCAGCTGTCTCACCCTTCAGTTGCTGCAAAATTGAATGAGTGCCATGTGTTTCCAGTGATTTATTAATGTTTGTTTTGTCTGTTTTGTAACTCCTTCTTTTAACACTTCAATTTGAGATGGGCACAAGAGAGTTTCTCCTGAAGATGGATTTTAGCTTGGCAATGTCTTTCAACTTCTTGACACTGCACAGAAGCAGAATGCTCATGCTTTTTCTGCCCTGATCATAATTCTGATTTTTATTTTATATTTTAGTTATGATAATTGAATAACTTGACAATGCCATTTTTCTCCTTAAATGAAAATGAATAAAAATAATTGACTTTCAGTTATTGATGCCTTTTACAAATTTCTTCTTAAATATTTGGGAGATGGGATCAATGATTTAGTAGTTATATATACAAACTTAAAGTATTTGTGTTTCTTCATTTGAACATTTAGATTCTGTGAAGAATGCTTTCTTGCTGTTAATAACCTCCTACCTTTTTCCTTTCTTAAAATTTTCTTCATAAAAAAAGCATTTTTCTAAGTAGAAATGCATGTTGGATTATGAAAAAAGCTTTTCCCTTTCCAGAACTTATAAAAAGAATTATGTGTAACTAATTGTAAATGAAATGGGGAAATATATGCTGTGTACAAAACATTTTTCTTTGTGAAGTGGATATAGATGAGTGTCTGTCAGTGTTTGATTTAATAAGCAGAAAACGTTTTATTTAATGGAGAACTGTATGCCCGAGTCTGCGTTGGTAGTGCTGAAATATCTTGTGTGTCACTTCAGAATGAACTGGGGATGCTCTGGGATGGTGTATGGGGTGTTGACAAAGAATGGATGTTGGAGGGACATTCACAAAACTGATTTTGTGCAGGTGTGTAGTACATGTTAGGGCAGAACAGCATGGCTTGGCTCATGGCTTGGGTGAGCATTTCAAGCTGCCACATGTTTTGGTGAGGTTCTCCAGCTGGAGCAAATTGGCCCCTGTCTGTTGTGGTCCCTACAGAGAGAAGCACTCAGGTGGTTCCATTAAATTGTTTATCTAGAGGTTATGCAGCTGAAGTTATGTGAGATGATTCTCACACAGGGGAAACACTGTAACTAGTGAACTTGTTCCTCACCATTGTTCTGTTTGGCAGTTAATAATGTAAGAAAGGGGAAATGCCCAGATCCCTTAATGCTGTGGTTATATTCCTGAATATAGTAGCTCCAAAACATCTCCTCCACCCACCAGCCTTAACACAAGCTTGCAGAAATTATGTATTAACAAAAAATCTAAAAATAAGGGAACATGAAATAGTTTACCTGTTTACAGATTCCTGCATAACTCAATAGATTACTGGAATTTGTATGTTGAAAACTACATGAAATCTTAATTTTACGAATGCCATTTCTGTAGATGTTTCTCCTACTCAGATAAGGGACTAAGTGACATTAAAGCACTGGCCTTGTTAGAAGGTCACCTGGGAATGCCTGGTTTCTGTATCCTTGGCTGCCTTGTTTCTAAAGTGTAGGAACAAGATTAGATATCACAGAAGTCCTGGTTCTGCTAGGTTAAAAAAATTGTTTAATCTGCCTTGTTTTTCCCATACCAAATGGAGGTAATGAAACACACTTGCCTTTGTGAAGGGGCTTGATACCTGCAGAGAAAGGTCTGTGCAGCAGCTGAGGACTTGCACCTGTTTCCTAATAGCCTTTTAGACACCCAGGAGTGAGAACTGAAATGGAACGTGTGCCTACAAGTGCATGGGCAATGAAAAATGAGGGATCCAAATCAGTTGAATGGTTGTATTGGAGGGTGTGTTTTATTATATATGAGTGGCCTGTTCATTATATTGTGAAGTATTTAATTTTTATTAAAAATAAACAAAAAACTATTAGTTAAAGTTTTAGTTTTAATAAATACTCTGCCTCCTGACCCCCCTCTCCCCAAATTAATGTGGTGGAAGAAAAATAATGTGATGTCTAAGAAAATTATGAAAGTTCCCCAGAAAGAAGACCTTTTAATTAATGAGATTTTCTGTTTCCTTAATTCTGTATTTATTTGCTTCCCATCCTTCATTGTATGTGATAATGCAGTGTTCCATACTGAGGGGTTAGGCACTGAACAACAGAATTGCATTTGCAATGGATTTGACAGTGATGCCCTGTAGATCTGTGCTTTTAAACTAAGTTTTTTCTCGTGCTCTCTGTCTTATTATTCCTCTATTGGAGACTATCAGAGGTGCAGGTGATGGATAAAAATGATTTTTGTATGGGCACCACTGGAAATCTTTGCCTTTGTGAGGCTGGCTGTGCTAGGTGCCTGTTGTGTGCCACTGTGGTGACACAGCCTGGAACTTTGGCTGTGTGGCAATGTCTTTTGGTTGCTCAGTAAACATTTGTAGCATCTGAGTAGATTGCTGCATTATCTGTTGAATTAATCTATACCTGGCCACCCACACTTTTCACAGAGGGTGTCTGGAATTCTGCTGGGTGTGTTCAGTTAATGTCATGCTAATTAAATGCCTGCTTGATCTGCACTAGTATAAAGTTGATTCTGTAAATGTTAATTTCTTAGAAACAATATTGGTTATTTTTTTCCTATAGGCTTTCACCATCTTGTTGTTAAATGAGAAGTGATCTGAAGATCCATTTCTCCTCCTCTCTAACTTTTTTGCCAGTGGTTCCAAAGAATTCTTGTCTTATTCCATGTTGAAGGGGATAGAGTTAACAGGCTGAGGGAGAAGATCACAAGAAGTGCAGAATTAAATTGTGATCTGAACAGTGATATTTATTGGGTTTTTTGGAGGAAGTAGGACAGACAAAATGAGACAATAGGGATCCTGCTTAGAAGGAAGACATCATGGTTTCTATTTAAAATGAAAAAGAAAAGTATTGTAGGTGATAAGCGTTTTATCAGAATAAAGAGGCTTCCAGACAAGATGGTCTTTGGCCAACTGAATTTCTTCTGAAGTGGAAGCAGGAAGCTATTAAATGTAATGTAGAGCATGTGTCTCAAAGCATCCCTGAAATGCCTGGAAGAGGTAATCAAGGTAATTAATCTCTGCTATGATATTAATATTTATAATTCCTTTTGGTTTTCTAAAGCTGAAAAGATGTTTACTGTTGTTGGATAGACAGTAATGAAAATACCAAAGTACTGACAAGATAGTATTTTTAAAGTTATATCATTATATCTCCCTATGCTATCTTTTTTCTAATATAGTTTACAATAGGAAACTGTAGGATTTAGAAAATCCTAGAATTACAAGTCAGTATCTTCATGACCACTATATGATATCCAGCTCTTGCTTTAGTTTTTCCAGAATGAGGAGAGAAACATTATGATGCATATGTGGGAGGGAGGATAAGGACTCATGGAAGTTATCTGAATTCAGGGGGGAAAGAAAATTCCATTGCTTGTAGCTGGAGAGCTTTCCAGAATAAATGTCAGCACTGTATGCCTAACAAGATACCCAGCATTCATGTTCTCTATAATTTAGGAAAAGTTACAGATCTGAAAGACCAGATAGGTCAAAGTACATTTATTGTTCTAGGCATGCAATGGAAGACAAGAGTATTTAAAATTTAAGTGATTGAGACAGGGACTTTCTGCCTAGATATTCCCTGTTGTATCTGTTCTACTCTTAATCCATAAGGTTAACATTACTAGAATTTCTCAAATTAGTAAATGTAGTGGGAGGACCACTAAGTGATGAAGTGGTCAGCTTCAGTTCTAGAGGGCCTTTCATTTTGTATGCTTTGTTTTGGGGTGTAGGTAGTAGAGGTGGGGGAACTGGCATAACATTTAAACCAGAGTTAAATCAAATCAGAAGATTTCAAAGAGGAAGAGAGAAGGAGGGCATTACAAAAATGCATGTGAAATATTTCAAGATACATGGTTGATATGAGTTAAACAGTAAGTGGATCCTTCATGCCTTCCAACACCAGTGACTTTAGCTTGCACAGTGTTCTTCCTGGTTGTGATCCTTTGTGAGATGCTGTTTCAAAATGCAGAAATGTAAATGAAGAAGAGAATGGGGTGGAAGGTAGGAAGAAGCATGACTGTGCTGTTAATTACTATGAGAGCTACTCTGGCCTTCATTATCTACATCTCTTTAAATTTCTACAAAGTCACAGCTTAGATATAAAAGAAAGTTGAAAAGAAAATAGACTTGTGCATGAGAACAAATTGCTTCAATTAAAGGTTACAGTGGTTGGCATGAGCTGGCTGCTTTGTGTGGTTTTCCAGAGTGGACTCAGCTGAGCTGCTTGTTTAAGGAATCAGATTGGCACAAGATTTTGGCACTCGGTATAGATCAAGATTTATTTTCAAACTGTCTGCAGTTGTCTTTAGTGGGAGTTTTTTCCAAAGACATACAGCTTGCAAAATAACTTGTAGCAGTTTAATATTGTTGCTCAGCAGTGTTTTTAACACATTTCAAGGTTTTTTCTCACTACTTTGCTTTTCCTGGAGATGTTGAATTGTACTAAGGGGTTTTTGTTCTTCGAAGAGTTAAACATTAGCATTTTTTTATTCGGAGTAAGTGCATTGTTCTTCCTCATATTAAGTTGATTTTCATAGAATTTTCATCTATCAGAGATACCAATTTAGCCCAATTAGTAGAAAATTATTTTTGATGTAGAAATGTCAGATTTTAAATTCTGGTATCTATTTCAAAAGGTGATCAATCAGCCATTGAAGTGATAGTCAGCCACTGATCTTTGAGCATCATATGAAGCATAATACCCTAATTAGAAGAAGTGGTACTGGACTGCTTCCTGCATATCTGTAGCAGAGAAATTCTTATGGAGCTAGGATCCTTTCTTTCTGTTTCATTCATTTACTCCACAAGTTTTAAATAAGGATTTTTCTTGTGTCAGTATCAACCAGTATGATGGTATATTTTTGTCCTTCAGTTTAAAATGTCAGTTTAATGATATATTAATCAGATGCAACTAAACCTTGTTGGTGAAATAGTCTTAGCTGCTAGAAGTTGTTTAAGCTTCAGTCAAATGTGTGTTGTCAGGTAATGTATAAATGAATTGTCAGGCTGAATCAGAAAGAGAATAAAGTAATTTCTCTTAAAACAGAAGCAAACCCTCAAAAATACAAGTGTTCAGGTTTATGTTCTTAAAACTGACACGGATTTCATGCTCTAGATAGCATTTACAGTTTTTTCTTCTGTGAGTAGAGCTCTTGAAAACCTTCAGTCTCTTTTTCAGCTTTTCAACTAAGGTACGTTTTTTTCTATTCAAGTAGCTATGCTTTCTATAGGATGCTTTTCCATATCCAGCAAATAAAAAGTCCTCAGGTGTCTTTCAGCTGATCCAAGACCTCTTCCAGGGATTTTTCTCAGCTCTACATTTAGCTGGGAAGTTTTACACTACACCAAAAATACTTTCCAATTAGAAAAAATAATTAAAATAGGTCAGTCTGTATTTTTCTACTTGCTGCTTGTTCACTTCCTTTCTAAAAGAAAGGCCTCAACTTCTCTGGTTATCAAGTACCAATTCATCACTGAGCAGATTTGGAAGGTGGACACAGCATGAAAAGGGATGGTGACACCATTCTGTGAGAAGGATCAGTGGCTGGAATCCAGGCAGTCTCTCTTACAATATGTCTGGTGCTGGTCTGATTACTTTAGGGAAATGGGATGTAAACCAGTTGCTAGTTCTCCTCATCTTCCCTGTGGTTTTTATGGCAGATGAGCAGAATTTCTTCAATAAGTAGTAGGGTAATGTAGGTCATGGCACTGAGCATTGCCTGAAAGCTGATATCAGTTCTCCTCAGTGAAGGTCTGGAGTAGTGACCACTTGAAAGAATCAGTTTTCCTGCTTACTTTCCTTGAAGTAAACCATTTTCCTTCTGTCTTGCTGAAGGCAGAGATAACTGAGAATGAAGGGGTTCAAACTAGCACAGGTCTGTGAAAAAGCTGGAATGGATGCTTGTTCAGGCATGATAACTCAGGGAAGAGCAGAACACTGGACAGTTTTGAGGATAAAACATCTGCTGTGCTTTGTCTATACCAGGGACAATCTCATGTGTCTGTGGCTACTTTGTGTAGTTTAGATGATGGGGCTTGTCTGTGGCCCAGTCTTTGTGGCAGTTGCCTGCAGGACATAATAATTCTCTGAGTCAGAGACTGCCCAAGCACACTACTGTTCAAACAGTCTCAGGCTGTGTTTGATTGTTCCTGTCCCACCATTGTGGTTGGGGTGTTTGATGAAGAAGGAACTTGGCTTTATCTCACTCTAGGTTCTTTCTTCTCTCTGCTTTAGGATGCTCAGAGACACAGACTTGCTTCATGCCTTCCTCTTTCTGATACACCTGATGTAAATTTAAGGGCATTTGGTAAGGGCAGAATTTCGCCTACCAGGAATTGCAGCTGGAGAAGTCCTCTTCAAAGGCAATGACAGAATTCTGATTTTTTAATGATGTATATTATATGATAGGATGAAGGATTTCTCCTAGCTACAGATTTGCTGATTTTTCTGAAATTAAATTAGTATTTAATCATTAATTATAATGATTAAATGGATGAGATGAACCAGTCTGAAGTCTGGAAACACTCTTCCACATCCTTTCTAGTTATTCAAGTCTGTGGCAAATCCTGCCCTTTGTGGCATGGTGTGACTGACACTCCAGTGTATTTCTGTAGCCAGCACTATCCAACCCTGTGCCTTTCACTGATGCTAACAGTCTGAAACTTTCTGCTTGATTAAGTCTTTAAGCTGACTCTGGGACATGTGTTTGGAATAATTTGAATAAGTTCTCAAAATGCTGTTAAGCAATATTTTTATGGGCTTTGCATATCAACATCTCCATTAATTTCCTCAGTTCATTGTGCTCTGCTTATGAGTAAGCACTGTTTGAAAAGAAGCCACACCTTGATGAATTCTTCTAGAGAAAATGTTACAAAACATTCTATAGCAGAATTTCTGCTTAGACAGAATCCTTAGAGAGCTTTTAGACTTCAATAAATAAATGCTTCATGGCAGAATTCTAACATAGGAAACAACAAATCTATGGAGAAGAAGATCATCCAAACTGGTAAATAGTTGACAGTAGCATTCTATGGGATTTTAGCAGTTTTAAGAAAATTAAATTTATTGGAATGTTTGGATACTGTGCTGTAGTTTTTTGAAGAGAGTAGAGGACAGGATTTTTCAAGCTGATTTTTCATATCAGTATGTAGTTGCATGAATCAGTTATTGGTAATTTCTGCTTTGATTTTAGACATAATGGTGGACATCTTTTAAAAACAGCATTACTTCAGTCAGAGTAATAGAGCACTGAGTAGTCTGAAATCTGCATGCAGCTTTATTGGCAGTTAATTCAGTCCTAGGGCACTGAGTGTTTTGGATGGGTGGGAAGTGATGGGGTTTGCTTGGAACTAGGAAATCTCTGGTGAAAAAGGGAGCAAAGGATTCAGGGAGAAGTAATATTTGCACATTCTTGTAGTAACTGAAAATTTAACCCTCTTTTTAATGAACAAGGGAAATCTGTAATTTTGGTTTCCTTGCCAAGTTGGAAGCTCTCAGTGCCCCTGGTGGCCTTGCAGTTGTCAGCTTTTTCTTTAAAATATTTGTACTAAGTTGGTTTCCAAAACAGAATAGGTTTGTTTCTAAAACATCCCATTTGTAGGTGTCTGGGTTTGTTTACTGATGAACTTGTGATTGATTGATCAGAGCAAATCTAGCAAGTACTGACTAATCCTGCAGAGAAATGATGGAAGTCAATAAAAGGATGAGTTCCTTAAGTTTAGGTTGAGTCCTTGTCAGTTTGTGCTGCTGGATTTTTTTTCATGGCTGTGTTCAGCAGGGATTAGTATTCATCAGAACCTGTCACTGCATTCCCTGCTCCTGTCAACTTTCCCTCCACAGATCTCTCGTGTGCTGTGTTTAGAGCCTCTTTTCAGTGTTCAGGTAATCTCCAGGGCCATGGCATCTCCTGCTGCTTTGATCAGCACTTACATGTGTAGTAATTTATCTCAACATTGATAAATCTTTTGCTCACCAATCAAGGGCAGAGTAAAAAGACAAAAAACCCTAGACCCCAAACTTGTAAAAACATGCTTCTAAAGCTGCTTAGCAATCAGTTGTTCATATCAAGTAATGCTTTTCTCCCTCCCCAACTCCTCAAAAATCAAACCTGTAAACAAAACCCAGCCAGACACCCCCCACTCCCTCCCCTTTCCCTGCCAAGATAATCAGAGTAGATGGATTTCTTAAAATGGCATTGCAGAACATGAGGCAAAACAAAGATAAAATGTAATGGTCCTGGCATGATTGCTAAAATGATGGGTGTGAGGTTTCCAGGGCCTTGGCTGCTCTATGTTGAGTGTCAGTGCTTGAAAAGCTTTCTCATTAGCTTTTATATGTTTTCTATCAACAGTGAAACAATCCAAGCAGTAAATATCTGAAAGAAGACTTCTGTTCATAGATAGTTGAAGTCACTATTCATTAGTACCATGATTAAATAGTGATCAGACTGCTTTATATCTAGAATGTGCTTTGTGTTGTGTTACAGTGATTCATTCTTAATTTCATGTTGGCTGTCTGGTGTAATACATATTCTCTATAAAATCCCTGTAATGTTGGCTGTTTTCAGAGGTTTGGGTAAGAAAGAACTAATTGATGCCTTATCTATTCTTGCGTCCTCCCTAGTGATACTTTTTTGTTGCTTGTGGTGCCTGTTCTGTGCTGTTCTCTGCCCTTCAAAGAGCTAATGCATAGGAAGAGATGATTTATTCTGTGCCGTGAGGTTCACTTTGAAGAATCTATTGAGTTGCACAGTTGTTCAAAATGACCACTGTTTCAAAGCTCATCTTTTTCTGATCAAATAAATTCTGTATAATATGGCAAAATATTTCATTCATATGAGTTGCTTTTCTAATTCTCATTATTTTTTTTGGACTGTAGGGCAGCACTTTTGGTTCAAAAGCTTCTTGCACAGATGTTGCAGAGAAACTCAAGAAATACATAAATGAGTAATATTGAGGGCTGTGCTGTTGTAATTGCTGGAGTTCATCCAAGCCACAAAGCCAAAGCAGTTCCAAGCCATTAATTCATAAATAGCTCCTTTTGTCACCCAATGATAAAAGTTTATATGTAAAACCCTTTCTTACTGTAAATCTAGCAGTATTGGGAAAGATGGAGTGCTGAAAACATACACACACTCCTCTGGTGTTGAAACTCACCTGAACCTTCCCTATGAGACCATTTCTCCAGTCCAGTTTTTGTAGGACCCCCATGTGGGGGTCTGACCCAGAGGTTGACAGAAGCCTTCAGCAGAGCAGATGCTCTGTTTCTGATACCCTCTTTTTTCTGTGGCCACTATTTCAGGAAAAAAGTGAAATTAAATAAAAGGAAATAAAATATATTCAGTAAATTTCATACTTTTAAAATAATAAGGATTCAATTAATGAGTTTTCTTTATGTTTTGTATTTGTGGAGGGGGGCTTAGCTCAATGTCTTGTACAGTTCTCACCTTTGTGATTTGAGAGGTAATTGAAGGATCTGTAATGTCCCATGGGTTTGATCACAACTCCTGCTCGTGACATTTCATAATGAATATATAGCTTATAAATAACATTTTGAATGTATAAGGTTGTACAGAGATAATTACACAGCTGAAATGCATTGGCACAAGGCCAAATGTTAAGCACTTTCCACCATCCCTCCTAAATTGAATAACTTCACTTTATGAAATGTATCATCAAATATTGTTTTCATTAGTCTCAGAGGGCAAATTAAGGTTAATAAAAATCCATTCAAAATTACCCATATATGTGAATATTTGTATTTTTAGAACTTTTCTTTATCAATTACATTCCTCACTGACTGTGTTTATGTGAATACAAGAACGTGGGTCAAAGCTTCATCTCATCTTTCTACAATTTTGAACTGTTTTACCTCTCCTAGACAGACTTCCTCTAAACTGGATTGCGAGACCCTGTAGGATTTTTCAAGCTGAGCAAAATTAAGTGCAGTCCTTCCACTAAGTTGTGTTTTCTCACATGCCCTGAATTCTATCATCCTGGGTTTCACTTGGTCCATGTGGAAGCCATTTGACCCATCTGCTTCAGTCCTCAAACTCATATTTGTATATCCTTGTCTTTAAATTTTATGTTAAATAGCATCGTCTTCATACAAGGCGACCCAGTATTTTGTGAACTCTTGAGCAATCTGAGAAATCCTTTAGTAGAGATGAAGAGGGGGGAATGGTTTTCAATTTCCTGTGATAAATTAGTTTTATCTATAAAATGAAATAGCACACACATACTGGAGCCAGCTCTTCTCATACGCTGCTCTTACAACGTTGTCTCTCTGCAAGTGTCCTCTTTCTCTCTGCTGCTGCATGCCCTTCCTACTTCCCAAGAAAGAGGTTGTCTTCTCACTTGATAACACAGCTGTTTCTGCCTCTCAGCTAAGAAAGAGCAATATAAGAAATGGCCCAGTGTTTGGGAATATTTACCCAAGATAACCTTTCAGCCTCTGTGAGGTTCAGGAACTTTATTTTTCCAGAGATGGTGTCTTTGTCACTTGGTGGACTTTTTTGGTCTATGAATTTGAATTTTTAAAAATCTGTGTCTTAGAGAAAGAATAGCTTTGGGCAGAGTTATCTTATTTTAACATTTTGGTATAATTTTTAAAATAAAGGTGTTTTTTTCTACCCCCAAAAAATTAAAATAAGAAATTAGTAAGTTGCTTTTGTTAGTCTTAACTTTAGATGAAAACATTTGCCACAAACTGATTAACATTGTCAGTCTATTACAATGCAGTATTGAAGAACGAAACATTGAAAGAGAAATAATGATTGGGAATGGTTGGAGGTAAAATATGTAAAGTTGCCATTTATAAATCTCTGAAAAAAATATAAATCTAGGCAATTGTTTGTTTTAGGATTTTTTTATTTGTGGAATGCAACAGTGTCTGAACAACTTTTCTTCACAGGTTATTGATATGCCAGAACATAATCCTGGAGATATGGGAGGAACAATGAGACTAGGGAAGAGAAGGACTGTTTTTAAAACTGAAAATTCTGTTTTAAGTAAGTTATTTTTCTGCTCTTATGACTTTGCCTTTTGGATCAGAGCTTTGTAACGTGAAAAATCGAAAATTCTATAATCTTAAGCAAACAGTTAGAGGTGGCAGCTTCCCTGAGCTCATTCACTCTGATCCTGTTATTTACATTTATTGAGGATTGAAGAGTAAAAAAGAAATGAGAGACATCTGTAACTCCCACTGAAACTGTCACTGAGGGTCCAGTGCTTTTTTAAAAAACAATGAGGAAGATGATGAGAAAACTGAAATTAATTTCCTGGCAGTTTTAATTCATTATGTTCTTGGGAAGGTCAGAGTGCTTTCTTCCTATTTTCTAGCCTGGCCCTGGAAGCAGTCTTTTTTTGAGTAACCAAAGTATCTGTTGCAGGAAAGGAAAATTATTTGCTGCAACAGGATACTTCAGATAACACAATAAAAGCAACCAGAATATAGAAAAATTATTTAATTTGATCTATGTGTGTTTTAAAATTGAAGTACTTGTCTGCTATTAATCAGCCCATTATACAGTAGTAATTTAGATGATGCTGCAAAGGTGTAAAAAGTAGTTTCTTGTCCATTGACTAAATAAGTATGTCTTTCTTATATTGCCCTGCACCTGATATTGAGCTGAGGTATTCTCTATTTAGCTATGATAAACTTAAGGAATGCATCCTTCTTAGTATTTAAAAATGACATCTACTTCAGCAGGAGACCAAAGCGTAATACCATATGCACATTGAATGAAAAATCTGCAATTCTAGAGATGCCCATACTAGTGGTCTAACTAGCCTGGGTGATACTTGGCCTATGTGTGATATAGATATGCATATCACAATGTACAAGTTGTTGTGTGACCTAAACACTTCTTGGAAAAGTTAATAAAATTAACATGTGTTGTAACTGTTGACCAACATTAAGAGTTGTTTAGATCTGTTTAGGTCTTTAGAAAGAATCATAAAAAGCTATGGTAGTTTAATCAGGAAATCTTTTTCTTATGCTTTACAACTTGGGTGGAAATAATAGTTTTGAAAAGGTGGTCTCTTAAAATTAAGACGTACATTATTTTTTTGTAAAATGGATGTACTATTATTCTACATTTTTTGAAGATGTCCTTGGCAGTTTAGTTCATGTACCAACCCCCTAGCAAGACAGTAATTCTCATAACCTTAGTGTAAATTGAGAGCAAAATTTGAGCCATGATTATAAGTAAGAGATAAGATTAAAATCTGGTTTACTGCATACCTCTAACTTGCTCCTTGTTGCTGTGAAATGTGGAGTATTCAAGATGACGCACAAAAAACTGCAGGAGTCATTTGGGTAATGAGATCAGGAAGACAGAAAAGCAATATTCTCTTTTTGTTCTTTGGAGGTACTATGCCAGGTGCCATGCAAAATCTATTAAAATAGAACAGATGCTACTAAAAGGCTTCCTTCCCTGCATCTTTTGTATGCAAGTGTTGTGAAACCCTGAAGGGATTTTACATTGCTGGTTCACTCAGACTTTTTCTTGTTTTTTTATTTTTTCTTTTGAGCTTTAAAATTTGTAAAATTAAAGCATGTTTAGGTTCTAGTCTGCCTAAGCTATTTCTAGTCAAGGAATGTTGAATATGAGTCCTGAATTAACTCAGGTAACAGTAAATTAAAAGAAACTGATTGTCACTCCAGAAGAACAGAAAAATGCAGTGAGATGAATAATGTCTTGTTATGTTTAGCACCTGTTAAATGTGACTTTTTTTGGGTTTAAATTACAAGGAATAATTGTAGCAACTATTAAAGCAATACATGGGCTTTAGTTTTCTTTTTGTTACATTTTCAGGGAAGCTTTATGGTGATGAAATGTTTGTAGAGGAGCGACACAGGCATCG
>VZTB01002540.1:177035-329639 GCA_013397245.1 Thryothorus ludovicianus
CGATATGAGGTAAGCACTGTTCTTTGTATGGGTTCACTCCTCTGTGTGCAAACATCTGAGATAAGGTGCCTGAATACTTTCAAAATACTGTCATTCAAGGACACACACAGGATAGACACCTGGAGTTATCTCTGAGTTAGTTTAAAAGGGATCTGACTCTGTCAGTGTCTCTAAAGGGGCCTGAACTTTCAGATATGTGCATGCTGTAACTGATTCAGACAGTATTAACCTTCCTAAAGGGAATGTGAGGATGGTAAACCTGCTCAAAATTTGGATATTAACTCAGTGGTTAAAACATCATCAATGAAATGAGACAGCTCACTGCAGAGCTCCTGAGTTGGAAGGAAGAGCTGCATCACTGCTTTTGTCATAACCACTGAAATGCAGTGTTCAAAGGGGAGGTCAGTCTACATCTAGTGGGCCAATTTAAAAAGGAGGAATGCAGGCTGCTTGGATTCAGGAGAGTAGAAAGCAGAAAAGACCCTGGCGTTAATTTTTGAATGTTACATAGTAACTTCTAAAATTACTGATTCATCTCTTTGTTTAATAAACATGTCCACTTTTACATATCTTGTTGTTAAACAAGAAAGCAAAATTTCCCAACCCTTGCTCAATTCTCTTCATTCTTGTATGTGTGTAAAAACCATTGAAATGAACTGCTACTTTGTTAAATACAAAAATAAACAGAACTACAATTATTGCTTTCAATGTTTCAGGTGAACCCAGAATTGACTCAGTGCTTTGAAGAGAAGGGTTTGAAATTTGTTGGCCATGATACAGAAGGGAACAGGATGGAAATTATTGAACTGGAGAGTGAGTGTCTTACTTGTCTGTAATGCTTATTGCATCTATTAAAACTGTATAAACTATAGATTGTTGAATGACATGTAGGCACAATATTTAGCTATCATAACAGCCAAGATAATTTTGGGGGATACTGCTAACTGCACCTGTGCATTACAATAGGTGAAAATTCAGAATAGGTTAGGAAAAATCTTAAAATTTGCAAAGACTGCGCATGTATTTGCTTATGTGGGACAAATGTGCTCCTTTTCCAAAAGGTACTAAATCTACCTCAGGGGGATTTGGCTATCTAGAATCACAGAGTGATTTGGAGGCTTATATAGTCCAACCTTTTGCTTAAGCACAGGGCTAACTTCAAATATAGGTCAGGTTCCTCCAGAGTTGTATCAGACAAGTTTTGAGTATCTCCAGGTATGCTGTTGCTTGGACTTGAAACCACTCACCTCTGTTCTTTGAACCAGAAGTGTGGCCATTTTTTTAACACACTTTGTGGTCTACCTGTAGTCCACATCTTCCAACTTAAAAGGTTAGGAAACCATGTGAAAAGCTTTGCTAAAGCCAGAATTAAGGAAGGCCAGTGCTCTCTCTGAATCCAAAATCAGATTTTTCTCAGGCTTGTTATGCCAGTCTTCCTGACCTTCGTGTTCTGAAGGTCAGGAATGTTCTCTGGTTCCTTGGATCCTACTTTTTGTCTTGAAGAAGGGCATGGTTACTGCCTTTTTCTGGTCATAAGGGACCTCTGGCCTTTTAAAGATTTTTTTTAATCTATATGCCAGTTTCACAGTGACATTGCCCTGCTCCCTAAGCACCCTGAAATATTCTTGGTCAGGTCCTGATATGTGTTCATTTTCCTTGAGTATATGAAATGTGCATACATCCAGTATAGCCAAGGCATATGACATTACTGGAGTATTACCTAGAGAGTCTGTGAAATCTTCATCCTTGCAGCAGAGACCTTCAAAAGGTGCCTAGACAAAGCTGTCAGCAGCCTGATTTAACTTTGATTCTCTGCTTTGAGCATATTGTTCTGAATAGACGTGCATAAATAAATACTGGAAACCAAAATACTGTGAAAATAACATGCTAAATGTAAACTTTAAATGTGACTTTTCCAATTGTGCCCCTTTTCCCCCACCCTTAAATGTTGGTACTGGTTTATTATTCAGTTTTTATGACTCACAGGATGATTTTTCCTTAGTGTGCCCTACTAACCTTCCGCCTCTGTTGTCAATTACTTTTTCTGGAAAGAAGTTTTCTGCTGCCTCATCCTTAAATTCACATGTGCTGCTCTGGCTTCTGGACACTAGTCTGAAATCTTCAAAAAGGTTTTTTCCTAAAAGTTTTTCTACTATCTTCTTCCTACATTGTGTAGCCTTCTTTGATGTCTATCTTGTAGATCACCCATATTTTGTGGGAGTTCAGTTCCACCCAGAATTTTCCTCAAGACCTATGAAACCTTCACCTCCATACCTTGGACTGTTGCTAGCAGCAACTGGGACACTGAATGCATACCTGCAGCGTGGATGTAAATTGTCTCCAAGGTAAGCTCTCTTTGTTGCTTGCCTGCAGTTTGACAGTCACATTTTTGGAGGGACTATCCCATCCTTCAATTCAGAAGCTCAGAAGAGGAAAAGAAGTTCTTCATGTATTGATTTACATGAAGAACTTGTGGCTATGTGTGCCTGTCATATATCTGAGTGTAAAATAATTTTGTAAGCAGGAAGCTCAGTTCCTCACTTCTTCCTTTTCAGAGGCTATTAGGGTTAAAGCCAGAACCCCACATTGCAATCAGAAAAAAAGTAAAAAACTGTTAATAAATTCAAATGAAGATAGCAGCCTCCTGTGTTAACTTCTGTTGACAGTAGTTTCCTAGGGAAAGAGAATTGCTAGATGATCAAGCAATGAAGTGAAATTTGTACCTGGTTGTACTTGAATAATGATTACAACCACAAAGAAAACACTGATTTTATTTTGCAGTTATATAATAAATACTGTCTCTCAGAGACAGGCCTGAAATAAAATAGTTGGGGTACCTTTAGACTTACAGAAGGATTTGGATCTAGGTCAGAACTGGATGGTTCAGCCAAAACTTTGTCCTTGGTCTCTTCAACACAGAGGCTTTGGTTTATTGAATGGAATTTTTTTTTTTTTAGGGTTAACTAATTCTAGTTTATTTCAATGATATTAATAACAGTTAAAATTTAATTATAATAGGAATAATAAAAAAGTCAGAAGGAAGCTTTGGGCACAATAGCAAAAAAAACCCAAAACATAAAATGTCTGAATAATAACATTGAACTCTGGCATGTTTGTTTTTTTCTCTAAACAAGACACCAAACTTATTAATTCTGTGGGTTGATATTTTTTTTTTCCATGAGTCTTGAGTTCTATTAAAATAAGGTCTGTATTTTAGGAGAGAAATAGAAATTTTATGCAAGTTTGAGTAGTAATGGGAAAACAGCCAAGCCAGACCAGACCAATCTGTCTTGGTTCCCTACTCCTTTATGGATATCAGTTTTTATTCATTCTGCCCAGTTGTGCAATGAATGAAAGAGAATGAATTTTTGATCTGCAAACTACAGCTTGATTGAAACACTCCTTTTACCTTAGCCTGTTATTGTTAGAAGTTGTCATAACGTTAACTACCTTTTAAAAGGTGTGCTGGTGCAATACACGGATCAAATTTTTGTCATGCTTGGCAAGGCAGAGTCTTCCATCACAGTGATCTTCAGTTTTACCCTCTTGGTGGGCACTCTGACTCACACTTCATCTCATTTCACAGGCCCCCATATCCTTTCTTACACTGCTTCATCCCATAAGTAACCCTATTTATTCTCTGAGATAAATTACTTTTTTTTTAAATGAGTGATCTGCGTGTGTCCTGCTAATTTACATCCCTGAGCATTATAACAACTATGCTATCTAACCCTGACCTGAAGTTTCAGGCATTACTGAATTTACTCCACTTAGACTTACTTGAATTAGTCATTCAAAATGTATACTCAACTCTTTTTCTTCGTGTTCATAGAGTAAACTCCTACCAATTCTTGAACTTTAGCTAAGACAAAAATCCACCCCTCAAAACTTAATATATAAAATTGCAGATTTTGCTGTTTACCTAGTTGCACAGCAATCAAGCAATACCCCTGTGTCTTGAGAAAGAGGACTGGAATGGGAAGTCATTTTGAGGCTAAAAGAGGAAGATTTTGCATGGAAGAATGTTCAGGAGGGAAATGCGGTGTGAATTACAGCTCAGGCACTCATGTTAACATACTCACCTGCTGTGTGGAAAGATTTCCAATGTAAACCTTTAAACCTCAGAATGCTGGTGATTTCATTGAGTTGTAAAGCTAAGGCATGTTCTGGCAAGGCTGAAAGAAATCTGAGGAGAGGATTTTCTGCACAGCTTATCCAGCACCACCCACCTGAGTTGTAGTCGTGCTGTTGACTAGAGCAAAGTAAGCTGCAGGAGAATTTGTGGAGACCAGCCAGCTGAGCAGATTACCCATGCAAGGCTACCATAAACACTAAAAAGAGAGTGAATGATAAAGTCCTGAGACAAAAGGAAATACGCATTTCAGCATGAGAGTCTTAATAGGAAATTATTACTCCAGAACATTTAACAGCCCCGTAATTATGGTGCAATTTTGGAATATTTGACACCTGGACAGAAACCCTAGCTTGTAAGCAAAGCTAATAATAACTTAAAGGATGCTTTACAACTTCTGGGAGAGTGCCCTAAATAAATGAAAGTGAATAAACCGTCTTAAATTTTTGTGAGGCCTAGTCTGGTACAGACACAGGCCCACATAGGCATGGGCATACCCAGTTTGAGACTGGAATGAATCCTCTGGGGGAAATTTGGTTCCTAGAAACTTTGGTGTATACACCAAGAGACAGTCAAGAAGTGACCAGAGGATCAGAGTAACTCAGTGATTAAACGTTGCTTTTTTTACTTGAAGTACTACTTGGGCACGCAAGTTGTGGTTTCAGCCTCTTATGCTTTATGGCACGAGTGCCCAACCATCAAAGCCCTGCACTTCATTTCCTTGTGAATGGTTTTAGATCATGACCTTTTCCAAACCTTTCTATGGAAATACTGAAGTCACCATTTCATATAGAAGTGAGGAATGTGGTGAGAAGCTGCCAGTTTACATTTTCGTTTTCAAGGCCAGAGAAAACCAAAATTACATGAGACTCAAAGTGTACAATACCCACAAATATGCTGCTTTAAAAGAGAAAACAAAGGGTATTAATAGGAAATAGTGGATGAAGAGGGGAATTGCACATGTAATGTGGTTGGCTTTTACTGAGACCTATAAAGTTTCATTTGGAAAAATTAATAAAAACTGGCTTGTCTTTGGGAACAGCATAATATGGGTTGCAAAACCACTGGTGTACAATAAAGCTATGTTGCTATTTTTGTTTTGGTTTGCTTTTTTCCCCTTATCCATTATAGCATCAACAGGCTTTATTTCTTCTTTGTCTACAACCAGCACTTTTATTAATGGCCTGGAAGAGTAAGCCTGAGTGCATTAATTATATTTGCAAATAATGTCAGTTGGATAAGAGCTGAAAGTGCTGTTCAAAACAAAGAAGTAACAAAAAAATATGTAGGGAATTTAGTAATCTCTGCTGAATATAATGACATCTTTGGAGGAGGAGGATAAGAAGCTAAAATAATTTAAGCACAAATATCCAGTACAAGGGAGGAAATGTAGGGAATGAGAGGTGTTCCTAGGTGAGTAAGTGTAGGCCTATGACTACTGCCAAATATAACTTTTGCAAAGCATTAGTGACTATGCTAATGTGAGGCACCAATCCAGTGCCATCTAGTCACAGAGTACTCTTTTGAGATCTGGGCAAATTATTAATGAAAGATGACATATGAGCTGTGTTCACACAGAACAAAGGTAGCAGAGAACAGAAGGAGTGGTGCATTAAATAAAACACAAAAAACCCTCAGAAAATTTGCCCATGTGGTGCTCACTGCATAAGCATGGTCTGTCAGATCAGCTGTGGAGGAAAGCACCTTTGAACAGAACAGAAAACAACCTGTGTGACACATTCTGGTGCCTGATGTCCCCTGTCAATTGTCCCCAGTGAGGAACACATTTGGCACAGCATCATGCTTCTGCCATTGGCTGAGTCCAGGCATGTGATTTGAAGGAAATGTGATTTGAAGGTTGTCAAGAGAGCAGCAAGAGAGGGGCTGCTCCATGAAAGATGATGCTCCAGGAGGCAGGGGTGGGAGCTGTCCTGGTAGGGAGGGTGTCCTCAGCAGCAGGAGTCAGTCCCACAGTTGCCACAGAAGGCTCTGGCTCCAGTGAGCCTCCAGTGGTGCAGCTTCCAGGGGGATGGTTGGGGCAGCAAAGACCCTGTTACCCTCAGAGCTCTTACAGAAAACTATGGAAAAGTTTGAAAGGAAATCCTTTCTTAACCATCCTGGTACTTAGTAATGGCTTGTTATGTCAGGTAACTTTGTCATTTAAATGTAAGACCTTTACAGTGAAAACCCTTCTGAGCTCATCACCTCAAGTCTTTTTCTGTAGTTAAGTGAAAATGCACTTTAAGGAGCCAAGCAGCTCACTGTAACTGTTCTGTGGCTGATTGTGCATTACATGCTGCCAGAGCCTGTTTCTCTCCAGTGATTGTGGGGAGCTGCTGGTGCCTATCCCAGATGAACATAGGTCCAGTTATGTGAGTGCAGATGGCTGACACGTCAGAACTGGGGTGTTTTGGGTTTGTGCTGAGAGATTCCCAAATGAAATCATGTTTTATAGAAGCATAAGATTGTATCATGATAACCATAGTTTTAAACAATAGATAAAATTTTTATGACCATAAATTATATCTATGACTTTTATGACCATATAATGATAATAAAAATATTTACAAAAAATATGGGTGACTGCGATTATAAACATTGTACAATCAAATATGCATTTATTCAAAATAATATTTTAATGGCATAATTTTAATAATTCAATTTTTCGGGGAGAAATAAATTATAATAATTTATTTTCTTTTGCTGAGTCCTCAAAAGCTAAACAGCTTAAACAACTGCAACCTATACTAAATTTATCTGTAATTCATGTATCTTTAATTTGCTCTGAGGAAGAAATGCACTTAGCTTGGCTCCTTGCAGGGCATTGCATTACTGTAGTAACTGTTTTAATTCCTTGCATCCCTGGACAAGGAGCTTTTGTCAATTGTACATTAAAAATGAATGAAAGAAAAGCCCCGCTGAAACTGCTAAGTACTTTGTTTCTAAAGAATATTGATCTGGATTTTCCAAGTGAAAAACAGAATGTTCACAGAGTACCCATTTTACAGGAGTGAAGTGGCCAAAATTGTTCATCATAAGGACTGAAGTGAGTGACTAGATACAGTGACACTGCATAGAGTTTTGTTAGGTTGTTTTTTTTCCCTTGGCTGCCACGTTGCACTCAAGATCCCACCAAAAATACCCTAAAAAAACCTCACCAAAAAAACCTCACAAAAAAAAAGGTCTTAGAACTGGTGGCCTTAGATTGCCCAGTAGCTCCTTTTTGTTGGAGTCCACTGTTGTAAGAATTGTTTCAAGTAAGATGAAATGGGTGTCAGGCTCCTGCCCAAGATAATTACTAATTAATTTGATCAAAAACAGAGAGAAAACTTGCTGAAGCAAATGTAAACATATTTTTTAGTGGTTGGCTCGGTGTGAAAAATAATTCCATTAAGGAAAGCTGGGTTTATTTGATTTCTCATCACCACCACTTTCACAGCCAGCAGATTTAAGTAAGGTTACTTAATATTGCCAGCTGTGAGCATAAAGCATCCATTTGGGGTTTGTGTTTAATATCTGTGCACAACTCATTGTAATTTGGAGCAAAGTACACATTTATTCCAAAGAGAAAAGATGGCTTGCTTATAGTTAATGCCACCTGCAGTTTTCCTTCGGATTTCACTAATACTAATATGTTTGACATCAGAGTAAATCTTAGAAACCTGACACCAGTGCTGGTTTGAAGCTGTAGCACACAGGTGTAGATATGCCAAGTTTCACGAGTCCCTGTTTGCTTTCAAGCCCTCTGGCAGCCTAACTCTTGAAGTTGAGGTTTCCTTGCATTGTTATTTTTAACATGAAACCACAGGTTCTGGGTGTGCTTAGACATATCACTCAAGCAGCTGAAACTGAGAGACTGATGACTACCTGAGTCAAGCCCAAGGGCTGATCCTTACCTGGGTATTTCCCCTGCCTTTCTTGTCCCGTGGCCTGCTTGTGAGGCATAAAACTGACTTACACTGCAGAGAGCAGCCCTAAAGCAGGGGAGACTGTGAGGTGCTGCTGCAGAAGTCAAGATTGTGATGATGACAGCCCTTCTCTGGGATGTGGTGTCAAATCTTGTGTTGAAATTGGGCAGTGTGGAAACAGGAATAAAATTGTTATCAACTGAGTAAGTGTTTTAGCCTCTGTGCTAGTGGCAAAGTGAGCCCCAGCTTCGGCAAACTATAAACAGGCTTAAGAAGTTAGTGTGGTAGGTTAGTGAAATCACAGAAGCATCCAGGCTGTGTGACTACTTCTGTGGGCAAATCCCTCTAAAACCTGTGTCATTGAGTGGGAGAGGACCTATAATGAGAGTGCTGGGTGGGGATCAGCACCTGACTGGCTCCAAGAGATTTTACTTAAGCATCTGACTCCCATAATCTGTTGTTTACGGATCTCTGGCATATTTTTGGGCTGTGATTGGCACTGGGCAGCAGAGCTAACTAAAAAAAAAAGTTCTCTGAAGACTTTGGGCTTAAATCAGGGCGGTCATAAGATTATGCAGTTCTCTAAAATCAGTTTTCTGACTCTCTGTTCTGTGGACAGTATTTGCTATTTTGCTGTGATGTGAAAATGCGGAACTGTTTTAATAATACTGAATTTTTGTTCCATGTTTCCGTGGGTACTTTCAGAAAAAAGTAAGTACAATGTTGGCGATGTTGTGTTTGTCTGTGTGCATCTGGCATGCTTGATTACAATGTTAACAACACTTTCCTCACTTGAACTGTGTAACTGATCACCAACTGATGAAATTATCGAATTGAGCATTTCATAGCCTGATATGACACACCCTTTATAAGAGCCACATCAGCAGTGTGTGTGTCACACAAAGAAGAGGCAGAATGCTGTAGACAAAGGCTTAATGTTAGGACAGCCTGAGTATCTCTGCTGTTTTACACAGATTTGATACAGTGACTTGCTGTGACTGTGGGAGACTTTCCTCACAGAGGTAGAAATTAAACGAGGTGGCTATTGGTGCTATTCCTTCTGTCCCACTCAGTTTAAGTGTCTGGTTTTTTACCTATTCTTTGGTTTTCCTTTTCTCAAAGAAGAGAGGGTGAAATTCAGGCTACAAAGCAGTGTTCAGTAACAAGCACTGGAGTAGCTGAGTGCAGTTTGCTCGCTGTTCCACAGTGCAGTCCCATCAGAGATCTCCAGCTGTGGAGCTGCATGGCTCCCTTGAAGCATTACCCAGAAAGGCAGTCACTGGCATCCACTGATAAAGCTCTGTCTGGGTGGGTCGTGCTCAGTGTCTCAGTAGGAGATCATGCCCAGAACATGGGAATGAGTGGGGTCCTGTTCCCTGGAGGATGAAGGGGTGTGTGCTAAAGGGGAGATGTGACAAGACAGCTCTGCAGTCAGTGGCTGGCACAGAGTTGGTACCCAAGGTTGTTGTGATGTTCCCACACCAGTGAGGTCTGAGATCCCCACCTGTACTGTGCTAACCATGGCCTGTGCTCTGAAGGGTCACGGGACTGATCAGATTACTGGTACTCTAATGTACTTATCTGTTCCCTGGGCTCCCTTTGCTGGCTTCTCATCTGAGGAATTAAAATATCTGGAAAACAGACTATAGAAGTGAAGTATAGTAGGGAGGGGTTGAGGCTGGAGGAGCACTTAGATTTGAGATTAATCTGAAGACCCAATAGATATCACACTCACTGAAAATATGGTTTGTGGGCATTTCTTTCAGTCACTGTGGTAATTTCTGTTCTTCACTGTTTCCTTGTTCTTGCCACTTACAAAACAATCACTTGCATGGCAGTTTGGTCACTGAAAACCAGTCTGCTTCTCTCATGACACAGCAGAAGGGGATAAAACCTCTAGAAAAACTGTCAGGATATCACTTGGTGCAATGAAACTTATTTGTGTTCTAACTAGAAGAGCAAGAATTGTAATTTAAGTGTAAATTGAAGAACTGTGAGCTAATAAAGTTGTCTTAACTTTTTTTTGTGAAAACAATGATGCTCTTTACCATAAGGGAGAAATTCCTTTCATTTTAGCTCTGAATACTTGTTATTACCTATCTTGTTAACCACGATCATAAACGTGCAGCCCCAGCAAAATGCAGAATGAATATACAAGAGTTAAGCAATAAGAAATTGAATATATGATTTTTCAGGTAGAGCATTATTTCACATAAGGTCCTAAACTCCAAACTTCAGCCCATTCCTTTAGAGGAAGGTGTTCTAAAATACCATGTTTTTAACAAATGGGTTGCATTTGAGGAAAGTGTTGATCATATGCATCATGGGTTGGAGGGCTTGAAATAAAATATTTTGTTTTGATCTTTCTGAATTCTTATTGGTTCCAACAGTGACAGCTACAGTGACCTAAGTGATGACAGCTCTCCAGAAAAAGAGTTTCCTTATACTGACACAAGCTGAAATGGTTATATGAGAGCACAGAAATGGATGATACTATAGAGGTAAACAGAGCTATTGAGGTAAACAGAAATGACACTGATTTATTCTAGAGTTAAAAACAGGAGATAACTTTATCTTAATTCTCCAATTTGTTTGAAGTCCCATCTGAGAACTTATGTCTTCTTTCCTTGTCTGTAGCATTGAATTGTTTTCCTCTTCTGCTGCTTAACTCTGAAATTGAGTTGTTAAAGTCTGCTAAGTATTTTGGGTACACCTTATATGTAGGATGCTGTATAAAACCAAGTTATGTTAGTGTTTGAAGTTATATTAAAAATACATTTTTAAATTGCATTTTATTTTTTTGTCTTCAGGTTACAATTTCAAATCACTTCAACTTCTCTGTGTAAACATTACTTTTTATTTTGCCTTAGTATTCACCTTCAGTTGTATCAGATGCATTGATACGACAAAGACATCCCAACATAAATACTTGTATTTAATCTGCAGAGTGATAGAGGTACAAACAGGTTTTATAAAATTGTAGCTTTGTTTGCTGTAGGCTTTGCCAGAGTGATGTTGGATTGGTTGTTTATTCACCTGTAAACATGATAGTCATAAATTTCCTTTTAGTTTGGAGGTTGTATGTCCTGTAAGACACCTGGTCTCTGCAGAATCTGGGCTTGAAGCTTGGTCTTACCTGACTTTTCCTATGCAGATTCATCCAAGCTGGGGCTGGATGACACTCTAATTCAGGTCCTCAGTATTTCTGAGCATTTCTTCAGTATTTCTCTTTTGTAAGGAGGACACAACTTCTCTGATTATGTCTCACGTGGTGTTGACACTAAGCAGCTGTGCCAAGCAGACAGTTAAGGCTACACATGGACTATGCATTTCTGCCTGATGGTCTCCTGACCAAAGGAGTGGCATGAGATGCTAGAAACTGGAGTCCAGTCCTTGGATGCACGGGTTTCTTCTGTGATTTTCAATTGAATTCTTCTTTGCTCTCCTGTACCACACGTTAAAGATGATGATCCATCCCCAAATCATGAGAGAGAAGAACAGGATATTAAGTGATTTACTGACCTGGTACATGTACATACAGTACTGATGCCTGTCCTAAAATAACTGAAAAAGAATTAGACAAAATGTTCCTTTTTGCTCTTGCCTGCATCCTTCCCACCTCCAAACATCATAATGGTTCTGTTTCTTGAGACCAACACAAGGTACAGGACAGTCCCTCTGGAAAAGCCCCTGCCTTCCTCCATGGAATTTATGAATGGTAGTTCTCTATTTACTGTTGCAGCATGACTTGTTCAGTGCATGGATGAATTCAGTACTTTTGTGATCCTTTTAAGCAGCCAAATGGCTTTATCAATAGTCAAGCAGATTTTGTTTCAACATGTCACTAGTGGATACCAATTGTTATTCAACAGAATTACTCTAGAAAAGATTAAATAACTAAATCCAGATATAAAAGAATGAGGAAAGCATTGGCTTATTTATTTTTATCTCATGGTTAATTGTACCTGTTAATCAGAGCTAGATACATGTGTAGACTATATTTAGCTTTGTCGTTTCACTTTAGGCTGTTTGATGCAGATAAAATGCATCTACTTGTGGAATTTACATAGGACTACTTTGAAATGAGTCAACAAATTTGAGTGAAAATTACATAAGCATGAAATAAACTGAGTTACAGATTAAATATTTTTAATAATTGACTTTTTTACATTTATTCTTCCTTTCTCTCCCTCTTTTTGTGTTACAGAAACTTGGGAACAGGACAATATTGAATAGAAGGAAGTAGAAGAGTAAGCTGCTTGCAGTTCTCATACTATTTCTTCCTCTACTATGTTCAATAATTCTCATTACAGATGACAGTTTTACTGTTCTGTAGCAAAAACTGTTCTGTGTAAATGCTGTTTCTCTTCAAAAGTTACCAAATAGTTGTGCACCTTAGCTGTTAATCATCATTATCTTGTCCTATATTTCAGAGTGATCTCAGGTGAATATTTATCAATTCACTAGTTCACAGCTTTCTTGATTTGAAGGAAGATTTGGTTTGTTTCAGTTTGCCTTGGAACAGGAAGAAAATACACATTAGTTCTTGGGAATGAGGCGAGGAATGCACTAAAACATTTAAGGGAAAATTGTCTTACTTTTGGGCAGTAGAAAACTGTTTCAGGTTTTTTTCCCTATTAAGCTTGTATATATATTTTTTTTTACTTTTTTTTGCTGTTCAATACGTACAAATGAAAAATGATTGCTGCATCTCAGCTCTATGTGATTATAGTAATTAATGTTGGATACAAGGGTTTTCATTTTGCTTTTATAAGCAATTTGATTTCATATAAATTCATTTGCTCTATTTCTCCTGGAACTCTGATAATACTGAACATAATTCTGACCCACAAAGTTACAGAAGTGATATTAGAACGTGGTTTCATATTTGTGTTTTATAAGAGAAAATATATCCACTTTTAACATTTGTGTGAAAGTTGTAGAAAAACCAGTCATAAACCTGGGGTGTTATCTGGGCTCCAGCTGTGCCACACTCAGTTAATTGCAGTAAATGAGTATGAAGCAAATTAAGTAAGGTTCACCCTTGTTTTCCTGCATCCTGTGACCACTCCATAATCGTGGCACTTATTTCTGAATAGAATGGAATGATGTGTTTTAATTCAAGTTATTCCACTGCATCACAACTGCAGGCAGCCCTGCAAAGCCTGGGCTGGAGCCTGAGCCACTGGGACAGAAGAGGAAGGTGAGAGGTGCTGTTCTGGCTGTAAGGCAGCATTAGGGTGTAAGGATCCCTTTAGCAGTGGGGCATCATCAAACCTGTCACAGAAGCTGAACCTGAGCTATGTAACTGATGTGCACCAGATGCTTGGAACACACTTTCTTATAAAGAAAAATTCTGAATTTTGAGCGTTGTGTTTCATTTTGATTTTCGGCAAAGTGTCTTCTTCAATTCATCAGAAATCAATATCTGCACAAAAATAAGAAGCACCATGTTCCTTATTACAGCTTTGTAAAACAGTGAGTTTGAGAGCTGTGCACTGCTCTAGAAAATCTCAGGTTACCCAGCAAATTTGTCTCTTCACTAAAAAAAGCTTTAATGGTGATGAAACATAAAATGTATTTTTCTTGCTGCACTTTCCTAAAGTAGTTTGTGAATATGTGCCTTAGAAATACTGACAGCAGAATTGGTGTCACTGTATGTCTTCCCCAATGAGAGACACTGGCCACTGCTTTGTGAAAAGTGAAGAATTTCCCAAGATTGTATGTATTGTGCAAATGTATTTTCAAAACATTTTCAATAAATGGTGTTATTTGGAATTGTTTGGGTATCTACTAAAAGGTATCATTAAAAGAATCATGGTGCTAATTGTGAACAGCGGGGTTAAGGAAAGAATTCATCATTTAATCACACCCCAGTTGTATTGTCTGAGAAACTGTGATTTATCAAAAAAAGAAAAGAAAAAGAAGGGTCACAAGGACATCTGGCTTGGAGTATAGCTGGAAGAGTACTCTTGCCAGTGCTCCTCCTTGTAAAAGCAGTGTTCTGCCACAAGGGATCCATCTCATACCTGAGCTGACAGTAGCAGCAGCATGCTGAAATGGAAGAAGGCAAACAAGCCTTTTCCAGCCAGATCCTGGGCTGCCTTGGGAGTGTTGCCAGCAGCCAAGAAAAGCAGTCCTTCTCCCCTGTTTAGTCCTGGTGAGGCCACACACAGAGTGCTGTGTCCAGTTCTGGGCTGCCCAGGTCAGGAGAGACATGGTCCAGCTGGAGGGAGTGCAGTGAAGGGCCACAGAGAGTTTGGTAGCTTGGCTGAGTTGGACCAGAAGCTGAGCTTGTTTGTAAAGAAGGGGAGCAGCATCCAGGTTTGGATGGGACTGCAGGGCAGGTATTGCACTTACTGGTTCTGTGGACAGAACTGAATCTTACTGAGTGTCTCCAGTCAAGTATTGCATCTCAGCAGTGTGGGTTCCTGTTTCTCTGCCAGCTTTTCAGGTGAGGTCCTTTAGCAACTGCCTTGCTTGTACTACCCCGAAGCTGAGGTTTCCTCACCTTATTTAACTTCTTGGAGACATAACCTTCACGTGCTAGTGTGTAATGCCTGCAGAGGTTGGATCTAATAAGGGGGATTTGCTTGACCAAACAGACTATTCCTCTTCAGGGAGTTCTTGTGGGAGGGTGGGCCAGATGCTGCATTAGGTGGCTGCTTTTCTGAAGCCATATTAATATCAGAGTGTGGCTGTTGATTCATACCAAAAAAAAGCTTACTGTGACCTCAGATTCATGACACTCTGGCATACTTCTGAAATCCTCTAGACAAATCAAAGCCCTGGCTTGCCCAGAAGACACTGGGAGTTTTAAGCAAGACCTTAAAAGTAGAGGTTGAGTTCTCTGCAAGAACCTGTGTAAGCAGGAATTGCAGTCGAAAGCTAAAGGAAGTTTTCAGGAAAGAAAAGGCAAATCGTCAACAATAACAAGGGCAGGGGCTTGCTGCCCAAAATGATGTGAAGGAGATAAGGGAGAGTCAAGTGTAAAAGCAACAAATGACTTAATAACCTGAGCTAACCTCCTGGTGAGAGCTGTGTTACAACTTCCATGGCAATGCAAATGGAAGTTTCTCCCCAAGCTCTGTGTGTGTCAATGACAGTAGGGAGTGTGATTACAGTCCATAGGACTTCTGAGCTGGCAGCAAAGCCAGATCAGCACAGGTGAACAGAGGATGTGGAAACCTCTGTGGGACTGACTGAAGCTCATTTCCCACTACTTCAGTGTTTGCATACGTGAGGTGACCAAAATCTGCTGAGAAAGGGAGTGAGGTGGAGCAAGGGGCAATCAGAATAACATTGCCCTTGGGTGAACATGTGCCCTCTCCCAGCATTCTGCAGAGACTCACTCAGCGTGTCAGGGAGATAACACAAATAATGCAGTTTCTGTACCTGGGTCTGAATAACACCTCATCCTTGCACACAAGTAGAAGGAGGCTTCTTCCCTGGGATAACTGTGTGAGGGTTGTGGTGTATTTCTGTGCCTCACCATTTTATCCCACACTGTGCTTAGTTTTTCCCTGCTAACAAAGTGAATTGGTAGCTGCTAGCTCTGTGATAACTTCCAGACAAACCCTTCCTTTTATCACTTCACCCTGTCCCCACTGTTGCCATGGTTGGTACTTCATTCAAGGATTTCTCACATTTTCTCAGGAAGCAGCCTTTGTATTTTTGATGACAATGAACTTACTATCTCAGATATTTCTCCCTTTATTGGGTACTGTCTAGATTTTTCAGGTATTCAGTTGTGTCTGAATTTCTAACTACCATGTGCTAACAGGGTGAAATGAATTGAGAACTCATCTAAAATAATTGCATGAAAACAGCATGCCTATGTTCTACTATGAAGCAGGCTCATATTTGTATAGCTCCCTTAAAATGGCTCAGAATATTTACATCAGCATCTATTAGATGTCCAAAGAAAATGTTTATATTGCCTCAGCTGGAAATTCCCTCTGAACAGCAATTCCAGAAAGGCTGATTTTCCAGTCTCTGGTTATCTTGATTTTATCTGTAAACATTTTTTAACTTTTTTTTTTTTTAAATGTGAATTAACTTTTCATGGAACACAGAAGTGGACCAGTTCTATTGTTCTTTATTCATATAAAAGTAAGTCATCTTGAGTACATCCTGGTTTCTTGCTCTTTAAAATACCTCATATGGATTGCAGGATTTAACATCCCGCTGTGACCTAGCTGACCTACTGCTGGAATAAAGTTATTAAAATGTCTTTCATCTTATAAAATTGTGTACTTTAATCTTTAGACTTTGATGATTTGTTTGTATATGGAATATTTTCCCTGCTTGTAACATCCTAATTCATTTGAAGAAATTGGTTGCCTTATTGGACTCCTAGTAACATGCTCTCTCACAAATTTGGATCAGAGCCTAGAAAACCAGCTTTTCTTGAAGAGTGGACAACATTCTGTGTTTCAGAGTGCTCCTGGAAAGGTAAGGCTATCTTTTCTACTTCAATGAGCCCTCAGTTAATTTAAGAAACTGAAAAGTTGGAAGCTGCTAGTGAAGTTCCCAGTAGGATCATTTGGATAGCCTAAGGGCCGACCCAAATCTTGGATTAAAGCATTATCCAAGACTCCATATATTTAAAGGAATAGTTAGGATAGCCTGCTCTGAGCTTCTGCATAACATACCCTCATCTAATAGCAGCTTCAGTAAACCCTGATTTCACAGAGTCAATCTGAGCAATAAAAATATGACCTCAGGTGTCTTTTTGTTTGAATATCACTTCTGCTGCCTTTGGAACATGGTCCTCATTGCTTAAATATAGATTTGCAATTTGGAGAAATATTGCAGTTTTGGAGCAAACCTTACTACATGTGATTTATTTCCCACAGCAGCTGTTGTGCACCAGACCTCAGATCCTTTTGAGGAAATAAAATTTTAAGATTCATTCCAAAGCCTGGTGTAATTCAGTTCTGAACCCACCCAGAGAAGAACACTGCCACAGAATGCCTTTGGTGTGCATCCAGTGAATGTCTGCCAATTGAAAGCTTTCAAACCATGGAGATACCCTATGATACCCCAAAATATTTGCTATCCTATGTGGGTGTTGTATTCACCTTCCTATCAGCCTTTTTTTTTAAAATTTTTTTTCATTTTATTTTTATTGTTGAAAGCTTCGAGGTTCCACACAGGCACCATGCTTTGAGTTGCTGGGGGTGTGCTCTCACATAAGACCAGAAACCAGGCAGCACAGTCCTGGAGTCATCTGACCTGGGTCCTCTTTGAGCTGGGTAGATGTCCTGCTTGAGTGATGGGACACTGCAAAATACAGCATCACAGAGAGGCCTTGTGGGCCAAGCTTGTATAAGAACCTTCACAGCTAAATACTGATACCTGTATGTGAGATACTCACCACAGGGTCCTTTTGTACTCAGCAGACAAACCAGGAACTTTTCAGTCAGCCTTAGGAGATCAGATGAATTACCTGTGGGCATTGTTTTTTTCTTGCTATGAACCTTAAAAATGAGCCTGGCCTAAGTGGCTAAGATACATATGTTTGGTTGGATGATTCTGTTCCTGATAAGGTATAGATGCTGAACTGGGAATCAAGCACTACCATCTACTCATGGTTAATCTAATCAGTTAGATGTATCTGGCTCCCTTGGTACTGGGGGCTAAGTTAAGCAGTCTCACCCCTGAACAGCCTGAACTTCCCCAGAATACAAAATTCATTCTTCTCTTGGGCCTCAAGAGAAGAAGAATGGCCTCAACCCATTTTCTTGTTAGTCAAAGCCTTGAATTTAGCAACCCTTTGTGTTGAAGCCCAGCCAGAGCCCTGTCCCTGTGTGTCCCCAGTGTGGATGTTTGGGTAAACATCTCTGCCTGCCCTTGCTAGGACCAGCTCTGCACAAGACACAGCAGCAGAATCTCTCACCATGAGTTCTCATGTAGTGCCTCCCTCCCTGGAAAGATAAGAATCCATTCCCCAAAGCACTCCTCCAGGACGTAGGAGACATGAGCAATTTCCTCCTGAGTTTCAGAAGCAGCCAGGCCCCCTCTCCTCGGGCCCACTCCTCAAGGTTAAAGCCAGTTCTCAGTACCAATTTTTATGGCTCTCATATCAGGGCCATCTGCCAAAATCTCCACTGGTCCTGTGTTGGAAAAACAGCCAAGATATGATTCTGCAGGTGAGGCAACAAGAGGTTCCTTGGGAAGGAGGGAGGGAGAGCACCTGAGCCCATGTCTTTAGACTGTGTATGAATTTTAAATAGATACTGAACAAAACACAGAAATTGTCATTGAAAAGGAGCCAGAGCACAGGACTCCCATTTGTTAAACTAGTGCCATAAAAAAGAGGCTCTCTGGTTTTGTTCAAGTAAGTCTTGAACCCTTTTCTCTGGGGTGGCACAGACTGAACAGGAAGGAGTGACAGCACCTCCCCTCATTTTTCTGTCTTCTGGATGGAATTTGCTGCATTGCTTGCAAGAGCCTGTGCTAGTTTGTGCTTCTGCTAGTGCCAGCCTCAGGCACTAGCTTATTATCTTTTCCTCTGCTGGATATGCTACTCATCACCAGGATTTTAATTTAGTTTATCTCAAACAAGGAGAGAAGGAAGCCTGTACACATACAAGAAAACTTCTCAGCACAGTTCCAATGCCTGGAAGAGCTTGAACTCCTCTTAACATACCTGCCTAATAATATGCCTTGGTTAAGTCTCTAGGTTTGAGAAATTGAAAAGGCATCCAAAATTTTGAACAAACACTGACTTCTAAGGCTTGTGGCTGGCTACTGTACTTCCCCTGTGTTTAGTCGTGGGAGCATAATGTGCCATCTTTTACAAAGTTTGGACAGTGCTAGTGTATAGTTCAGTTTGAAGCAGGCTAACAATTTAAAGATTTTTCTGTGTATGTTATCTTACTGGCAGACTTGTTTACAAAACTTACAGGGATATCACTCTTGAGTATCTCCTTTCAGTTTTGCATGAGCTTTAAGAAAGAAGGGTTTTGACCAACAAAGGTTTCTCTCCAACTCACTGAAGATACAGAGCTCTCCAGGCTACACCAAGTTAGACAGCAGCATAATATTGTGAGCAGGAGAGAATCAGACCTCATGAGGGGCATGAACTGGGGGGTTTGCTGCTCACTAAGTGAATTAGGGATGAGACTATGCATGTAATGATCTGCTCTTTGCTCACGGTGATGCAGCTCTGCTGGGGAACAAAGACATGATTGCTTGTTAATTTGAGAAGTGTGCAGAAGAACACCTGGGATTGTTTTATTTGAGACTTTTGACAGAAAGCTTACTAGGGCAGGTCAGAGGGATCACACAAAGGTCATGCTTGTGTGCTTTTTACATTGTTACAGTGCTGCAAATGTAAAAGTTCAACCAAGATCATAGCTTAAAATATGAGTGTATAAAGTAAAAAATATAGGTACAAATTAAAACGTGCCAGTAGCAGTCCTCTGAAACTGCTTTTTCCAAGATGATTTGTTCAACATCTGTTGGTCGTCTCATTGTATGAGAAGTATATGTGAGTGTGAAAAAGATAAAAGACTGTTACCCAATCTGTTTGTTTTGTTCTTTAACAGTAAGGAGCCTTAATTTAAACGGCTGCTAATTTATGTCATTTTTTTTCCTACTGAACAGGCTTAAAAGATTCTGGTAATATTTGCTGTAGTGTTCTGGAACATGAACCTGATAAAAGAACGAGTGTCTACTGCTGTCTGAACTAATACCCTCTGCTTTGCTGACTTTTTGCACATGGGTTAATACTTTGTGAAGTTAGAGGAGAAACAAACTTGATTGCAGATGTAACTGTGTTCATAAAATGGAAATATTTATTTAGAAGTGTTTTGACATGCTTTTGGGTCATCTGAAAGAGAGCTTGTGTACTTGAAATCTACTTTGTTTTTCCCAGCAATATATCTTGATTTAATAAAAGCACTACTTCACCCCAAAAATCCATATCCCTCTTCAGAGCCTTCCTATATTCCAGCAGATCAACACTCCCTCCTCGGTGTCATATACAAACTGACTGAGGCTGCACTTGATTTCCTCACCTAGATCATTGATAAAGCTATTAAATAGGACTGTCCCTAATAATGAGCCTTGAGGGACCCCACTGGTGACCAGCCACCAGCTGGATTTTTCTCCATTCTCCACCACCCCCTGGGCCCAGCCCTCAGCCAGTGCTCAACCCAGCGAGGAGCCCACCCATCCAAACCATGGCTGCCAGCTTCTCCAGAAAAATGCTGGCACAGATGTATCCAAGGCTTTACTGAGGACCAGGTAGACACATCCACAGCCTTTCCATGGCACCAGGCAGGTCACCTCCATAAAAGGAGGTCAGGTTGGTCGAGCAGGACTTGCCTTTCCTAAATGCTGGCTGTGCTGGCTGTGCCTGGTCCCCTGGGTCACCTGCATGTGCCACATGTTGGCACTCAAGATGAGCAGCTCCATGACCTTTCCTAGCACTGAGGACAGGCTGACAGGCCTGTAGTTCCCCAGATCCCATCTGTCCCCATCGACCTGTGAGCATCTAAGTGGCACAGCAGGTCACTCACTACTTCCTCTGGATTGCAGGGATCTATTCTGCTTCCCATCCTTTTCTACCAGCTCACAGGGCCAGAGGATAACCCGTCTTTCTCTTGAAGACTGAGGCAAAGAAGGCATTTTCCAGCCTTTCCACCTCAGCCTTTTTCTCACCCCTGGTTACAATGTTTGCCTCCACATCTAACAAAAGAAGCAGATTTTCCTTAGCCCTCCTTTTGTTGTTAATGTATTTATAAAACCACTTTTTTATTATCTTTCATGGCAGTGGCCAGATTGAGTTCTAGCTGAGCTTTTGCCTTTCTAATTCTCTCTCTACATGACCTAATGACATCCCTGTACTCCCCCTGGATTGCTTGCCCCTTCTTCCAAATATTATAAACTTTCATTTTTTCCCCTTGAGTTCAAGGGAAAGCTTCCTGTTTAGCCATGCTGGTTTTCCCACCTCCCTATTTTTTGGCACATAGGGATGAGCTGCTCCTGTGCCATCAAGATTTTCTTATTTAAAGTTTGTCCAGCCTCCATGAACCCCGAGGGCTATTTCCCAAAGGACTGAACCAGTGTCCTGAACAGGCCAAAGTCCACCCTCTGGAAATCCAAGGCAGAGGTTTTGTTCCCCATTCCTTACTTCCAGCTTCAGGTGCCCAAAGGCAACAATTGGCCTTCTCCTTCCAGTTAAGCTGAAAATGGTAGGAAAAATTTATGCTACAGTGGCATTAAGAACTTAATTGCTTTAAAGCTAAATTAACTCAAAGGACCTTCTACTGCTAACTTACAATTAAAGATTTGTATATTGCAGTGAATCTTTAACACAGGATGGAGGTGCTACCACAGGATAACTATTTTAGATGCCTGAATTAATAATTATTTAATAATGCATTTGTATTTTAACTATTGAATTCCAGAACATAATCCAGAATTTCCCCTCCCCTTCTGAGATGAATTGCCACTACTTGCTTCCTACTTTTAATTTCTCCTACTAAATAAAAAAATCTTATTGCAAGTGATCTTTTTAAAAAATGATGTGTGCTAGTCATATTCTTTGTAGGGCAATTTCTTACTACAGACAGCCTGGAACATTTTTGCTTTCACACAGTCTGGCTGTCCTTACTACCAGCTGGGGATTTCGCTATTTATTCATAGGAGAATGCAATCTGAAAGTAAAATATATGATCCTGCTCTTTTATATGCCGTTTTCTTTAGTCATCTAGAAATGGGCAATATAATGACACATTCTTCAGAATTTCCATTTGATTTCAGTCACTGCCTCTAAGCAACGTATTTTGGCTTCAGTTTATTTCCCACAGCCAAGGAGACTAGAATCTCATTTAGGCTTAATTGAAATAAAAATTCCATGGAAACTGTGAAAAGTCATTCCCTAGATGTAAAATCCAAGCCTTGTTGAATTCAAACCCTGTCTAAACCTACTCCACAGTTGCCTTGGTCTACTTCTGGTGTAATTTTCACTAAACACGGGGTCTATACTGAGTGTCTTTCCCATGGTACCAGTGGTGATTCTGCAGCTGAGGTGTTCGTTTTATTTGTCCCCAGTGTTCTAGACAGCTGTGGCAGATGTATTCTTTGGAGCACATCAAATGCCCTTTTAAAGAGTTCTCATTGCCATCAGAGGTGAGGGTGAGCCCCAGAGCAGTTGCCAAGGCTTGCTTTGGTAGCAGTGTAGCCAATGCACTTGCCCAGCTCTCTGGTGTCCTTTGGCGGTAATAACTGCCTTTTATCTTGGTGTTTCTAGCCTATTGCCACTAAGTTTGGAGGAAGTCAGCATTTCTGACACCTATGTTTCTTTTTTGCATTTGTTTGAAAATTTCCTGAAAGTTGTGAGAACTGGAAGACTGAGGAAGGGACAGGGAAAAATGCTGCAGTCACAGAAAAATTTTTTTTCTTATGAAAACAGGACAAAAATTATCATAATAATTTTTTTTTTTTAACATCCCAAATCTCTTACTACAATCACAGCCTTATGGCATGTCAATGTGACAGAGCTCTTATCATAAAGACGCTATAATCTGTTTTAGAAAGATAGACAGTAGAAATGAGCAATTCTGAAGTGTTTAATATATCACTTTAGAAACAATTATGTTTTATGCATTATGAGCCTACTGTCATGTATGCTTATAGTCATTTCCACTTAGTGCAGATTTGAAAATCCAAATATTGAATTTGGTTATGTGTAACATATTTGGGGGGACAGAATATTAAAAAAAATTTGCAAGTGATAGTCTACCCTATGTAAAACTATATCCCAAAGGCCAAATTACACTATAATGTTACTTAACAATGCAATGAGCTGTAAAATAGGCAATTTTTATGCAGCTGAGCCCTCAAGCTTATTCTTCCTTCTAAGGCACTGCTTTCTTACTGTGGAAAGAAACAAGTGAATAATATACTAAGCCTTTTTTAATGTTCATTATGCTGCTATCATTTTTGAACAGGGAGGACAATGAGATAATCTAAATGATATAGATCACTTGTTTTCTTCCCTAATAGGAAAGATAATGAATGGCTTTGTTTTGATGGCTTTATTGCCTGCAAGATAATGAAATATCCCAGCATGGATTTCATTAGACTTTCTCTAGTCTCACTATGATACACCCATTAAGAGGCCAGATCTCCTCTTCAATATAAATGGAACCAGATATTACAAAGATTTTAGCACACTGTGAAAATCTGGGCATGAGTGTCACCAAAAGTGGTGGGTCTTTAGATCAAGGCTGGATTTGGTCATGAGAGACACAGAAACACTAATGCAGTTTATCAGGGTGAAATAGCTCATGATGACAGAGGTATGAGGCTATGAGAACTTTGGCACTTAAACTTCGTCATTATTCACAAGGCTCAAGGTTAGAGAGCATGTGCTGCTTAAATATCCAAATCCTTGCTCTGGTTTCATTTGATGGGTTTCAGAGCTGGGGCACAGAACACACGGGTCTGTCCTGTCACCAGCAAAGCAGTGCTATGGAGAGAGTCACCGAGACAGCTGCAAGGAAGGACTCCTTATGGCATTGACTGGGGAGCATTTTAACCACCTGGGGTTGGAAAAAATAAAGTTATAGTACCCTTCAATCAGCCATATAATCTGTATTCTCATCCCAAGGATGAAAGGAAGAGATTAGGACTAGAGGGAACAGAGACATATGAGCCCCACGACGCTTTTTCCTGTTAAAGCTTCATGTTCTTATAATGAACAGCTGCATTTTTTTATTTCTACAAGGTTGACAACAAATGCATGTTGGAATAAGACCAGGAAGATACATTGTATGAAAACAAAAATATTCCCTCTTTGATTCTTACATGAATAAGAGATGTTTGGAGCTGGAAGTAAGATAAGCCAGAGGGTAAGGTTATGCAGTGTCTTTAAAGAGTTGTCAATTTTTTGAATTTTTCACTTTTTTTTTTTTTTTTGACAATTTTTCATTGGGAAAAGCCCAACACTGTTCTAAGGTTTAATATTTGCCTTTTGGATGTAAGGGATCAGGAACCACAGGAGGCCACACAGAGATGAGTAGCAGTAACTAAAAAAGAGATGAAAGCTGAGGAGAATTTGAAGGCATCAAGTTAATGGGCTGTGCTGCAGCCAACGTTTTAACATTTCTTTCTCTCCTTCTTGTGATCTCTGCAACAGATAATTACTAGGTCCCATCAGTGATTATTTTCTTGTATCACTGTTCTAACAATGCTCCAAATAAAAAAAATTGGCAGCAAATCTAAAACGAACTAGCGTAAAGAAAAAAGTTATTCACACTGCTTGTTGTAATTTCCTTAAGGTGACTCCCTAAAGCCAGATGTGCCTGCCAAGGGAAGAGAATCACAGGTGTGATGTCTGCCTAGGCTTTTACCTCCTGAATTTCCTTCTTTGCCACGGAACAACTTATGTGAGGAGCTCTCAGCCAGACTTGAGCACTGTACTACTGATGCTATTAAATGCTGTGATTTGAGATGAAGAGAGGAAAGTGGGTTTCTGTTCTCCCCTCCTTCTCCTTATACTTGTCTGAAATGGGATTAGTCCTTTGCTATATCTGAAACCACAGCAGCAGTTTTCTAAAGGTGGCTGTGGAATGGTCCTTCTCCCATGGCTTTTCCCCAAGATGTGAGTCAGCTAAAAACCTGCCCTGAAAAATCAGATTATCTGATAGCTAGCACAGATTGAAACAAGATTTCAGGTTCTCAGCCTTTTTCATGAAGAACGAATGGAGATTCTAAGAATTAAGTGTGTCTTGTTTCATGGCTCCTCTCCCAGCAGTGCAGGTAGGGCTGCTGAAGGGAGATGGTGTGGTACTGACAGTGCCTGTCTCCATGTCTGCCATAGACAAGTAGCAGACACATCAGGGGCTCTGTCTGATGAAGCAAAATAGCAGGAATGCCAGGTTGGGCTGCTGGCTGAGTTCCTCATCAGTCACGGCTCTGCATGTCTGATTCAGTATTGTACAATGACACCTGCTTTTTAAGAACACTAAAGCTAAATCACTTTGAGATGAAACTAAGAAAGAGAGTTGTCAGTCTGTGTGCTGCATTCTGATGCTTTTCCTGTGTCTGGCCTTTTTGTCCATGCAAATTTATGTCACTATTTTACAAAGCATGACTTAATTCATGTTTGAATTGCTTTTACTAGATTTTTTCCCATGCATTTTCAGAATTCAGATTCACATGAGAGGAGGCACAGGAAATAAGCTGGCCTCCTCCCATAACAGACACATATGGGGAACCCTAGTATGAATAAAAACTGGAGATTATTTTGTTCATCTCTCAATGTTTGTATGCCACCCAACATTTCCAGCCCAAATGTTTGACAACTACTGAAATACAGCAGCACCTGTTGTGTTTTCCTCATTTTTCTCTCTTTCTTTTTTTTTATTACTAGGACTAAATTTTGGCAGCAAACAGATGCTCGGAGACACAAACTTTTGCTAAGAATTTGCACAGCATGAGGCTGAAGACAGGTCACTGCTGCTGGAATAACTGATGATTTCAGAGGTGACTGCTCCCCCAGGTGGAGCAAATATGAGGCCTTTTTGTCCACCACAGGGTAAAGAAAGCCAGAGCAGGTTAAATTGTCTTCTAGTGTATATTAAATCAACATAACAGCTGGTACAGGACTGATTAAGAAGAACTCCAATCTGTTCTCCTCACTGGGATGAAGAAGTGTTCCTCTCCAGCAGGGAAGTGTTAAAAAATGGTTCAAAAGTCATTTCTGTAGACATGTATGATCATGGTTATATTTCCCTCTGAAGGGCCTAGCCAAAGAAATGAGTGGAAAGATTTTGAAGACAGTCCTTGAAAGGCTGGATTTCTCAAATAAGAAATTAAAAAAACACCAAGCCCAAACCTACAACAAGTCAGATAATAAAATGTTCAATTTTATTTCTTCCCCAGTGGCCTGAAAAGATTATTAGAAAGATCATCAAGATCTGCTCTGACAGCTACTCCTTAGCTCACTGAGACTTAAATGGGTTAGAAGAGAATCCCCTTAGGCATAATGGTGATGGGGTTATTGATGGCTTTGTTGCTTGGTTGGATAAAGCTTGGTTGCCTCTTCTGTTGTGGGCCAGAAATAGTCAGCACACATGGTAGAAGAGAAGACGATTAATAAAATTAATGAGTTCATTTTGCCTTACTGACATTTTAATATGTATTGATTAGAATTCTGCTTTTATAAGAAATATTCATCTTTTTTCTCTCACTCACAGCAGTATTTTCTCCTGCCTAGTGATGTGCCATATCCTCTGCTTCCTTGCAGTCCCCATTCTTGCCCTTGTCCTGGAGTTCCTCATTGCACTGAGGAACCCCTTGGACTGCACTGAAGTTTGTCTGGCTTTCACTGAAGGAATTTTGTCCACATGGAAACCATCTTGGAGAGGACACTGATAGTGTCAGAGCCTTTACAGAATGTGGACTAGAGCCATCATCTGGGTGGTTGTCTCAAGATAAAATAAAATGGTTTGAGTTAGGAGGGAACCTTAAAGGTCATCTAGACCAAACCCCTCTGCACTGAGCAAGAACATGTTCAACTAAACCATGTTGCTCAGAGCCCTGTTCAGCCTGACCTTGAATGTTTCCAAGGATGGGACATCTACCTTCTCTCTGGCCAACTTGCTCCAGTGCCTCACCACCTCCACAGTCAAGAATTTCTTCCTAATATCTAATCAAAATCTCCTGTCATTCAGCTTAAAGCCTGTCCTGTCCTTGTCCTGTCACTACATGTCCTTGTAAAAAGTTCCTCCCCAGCTCTCTTGTAGCCTCATGTAAGTACCATCCCCTTTAGGAAGATGCTCTGTCACCCCAGAGCCTTCTCTTCAGGCTGAACAACTCCAGCTCTCTCAACCTGTCTTCATGGGAGAGGTGCTGCTGCCCTCTGATAATTTTCATGGCCTCCTCTGGACTCACCCTGGCAAGCTGGTGTCCTTCTATGCCAGCATGGATATCCACAGCTGGATGCAGTATCCAGGAAGGGTCTCATGAGCACACAGGGCCAGGAACCCCTCCCTGGCCCTGCTGGTCACACTGTTTTTGATGCAGCTGGGGCTACAGGTGGCTCTCTGGGCTGCAAGAGCACTTTGCCAATTCATGTCCAGCTTTTCTTTGGATACTGGTGATTGCCCCAATCCAGGTGCAGCACCTTGCTCTTGGCCCTTTTTAACTTCATGAGGCTCCCATGGGGCCAGTTCTTGAGTTTTTGGTCCTTTGGCTCCTCTGCCCAGGCTCCTCTTCTTTCTGTCCCAGGCCTAGGTACCTGGCCAGTCTTTATTTATTGTTATTTTGATTTGCATCCCTTACTCATAAAGAGCTGGTCCCTCCCTTGGGTTGTTTGAGTGCCACCTAAGGTACAATTAAGTACAAATTCTTTGTTTATCCCAGGAAGGTCCCAAATGACTCACAGCAGCTGTTCAGGGGAGTTTCCCAGTGCTCCTGCATGCTGAGAGGTTTTCTGGATTGCGTCAGTGAGGGAAGCGAGTGCACTCAGGGAGGGCTGCACCTCTGGCCATTTCAGCTGTCAAACACTTCAGAGCATCTGTGGAGTGTCTGAGGACTGTCAAGCTTAGCTGAGTTTAGCTAGACCCTATGGGAAGCACAGTTCCAGTTCCTGATGCTAGCTTCCACTTTCTACTGCATTTTGAGTACCCCTCTGAAACAAAGGGTAAGAAGGTGGAAATAATTGTCCTGGAAAGTTACATGGCTAAGCAGTATCCTGTTCACTGCTTTGATTCTTGGAAGTGGTTATTCTCTTTTTGCTAAAACTTTCTGGAAAAATTAGTCAAAATTAGATATCACATATAGACAATTTCAGTTTAGACAAATGAAGCTGAGCAAGGAATATTTAGCTCAAAAGCAGGTCTTCTAATAAGAAATGTCCAGCCACTTTCCTAACAGACAGCACTACTAAATTTGCTGTGACTAATCCTTGGTATTGATTTTGTTGGCTGGTTGTAGAAAGACAGTTTGTCTGACTCCAGTAATTAGATTCAGTTAATTAGAATAAGTGGCTATGCCATTTGTAAGGATCACTGCTTACTTGCCTGTTTTCTTGTTTTGTGCACAGGTTCTTTTATGCTGCCCTAAAGACCATCAGACCATAGAATAAAGTTCCCACAAACTGATACTATCTTTTTATATCTGAAGTTGTCTCTTTTCAGTAGCTAAGCCAAGCATTTAAGTAACCTAACCATATTGCATGATTTTCAATACTTCCTAAGGAAATGTTTGCAAAAATATATTTATTGTCTAGCAGACACACATTGTCTCTATCCAACTGGGGTATTTTAGCTATAGTTCTGCTAGTGCTGAGAGTCACACAGTACTAGACCCTCATTTCTAGAAGACAATCTCTCTTCAGTGAGAATTTGCAGTTACTTAGTGGGTCCAAGACTATGGAGATAAACTTCAGAACAAATGAGATGGAGGGGCCTTGGATTTGTAACATTGTCACACTGCATCTAAAGTCATTCTCTGCCTGGACATGCCTCTCTTCTGATGCTGGGTTTGAGAGCTGTCCCTTTAAAGGGCTTTTAAAGCAGTGACAGCATAGATTTTATGCTATTCCTGATTGTCCTGTTTTTTAGTTCTGAAGGCAGTGAGCTAGATTTTTTTCTGAGTATTGTCAATAAGGCTGCACTAAACAGCTCTAAGTATAAGGGACAGAGATGGAAGAAGGTCTTTCTCCCTCTGTTAATCTACAGGAAGGAGATTAAAGCAAGACATTATTTTGATGTATCTAGAAAATGGGAAACTTTCTATGTTGCTCACAGAGTGATGCTGATTAAGAGAGAATTGGAACATTGAGTGCTCAGCTGGAACAGGAACAAAGGAGAGGTGATGAGCCTGTGATGTGTCTCCACAGTGAACACTGCAATTCAAGGTTATACAATGAGTTCTGCCCCTGCTCTTCACTCCAGCATTGTCTTTGACCTCATCACCTCCTCCTCGTCCAGGGATGCAGAAACCCTCCTCAGGAACCCTGCTCAGTAATGAGGCCAGGCTGGGAACAAGGAGAGCTGCCTTTAGGGGCAGGTGGTGAATGCACAGCTCCTTTTCTTCCCTTCTGCTCTGCTGCTGAGCACTAGGAGTTGCTTGTGGAGTCAGGAATCCAGAGGCTCTGGGGCCAGGCTGTGCAAAAGGCAGCTGGGCTGGGCTGTATGCCATGATGCAAGGCAAGGCAAGGAGTAATGCCTCTGTTCTGAACCCTGCATTTCATTTGGCTGTACGTGCCTGAACACCACTGGGACTGTTGATGTTACATTGCAGTCACAAGGGCAGAGTGCCTGTAGCAGGCTGAACCCGTTTCTGCCCCTTTCTGTGTGAGTCCTTCCAGACTTAAGGTGTGCTGGGAAGTGCACTAAGTGTTCTCACAAAAACCCAGGGAAGACATGCCCAATTAATGTTAACCCTTTGCTGAGGTGCATTTTCATAATGAAAATACAGCACATGAGATTGTTCTGGCCTCAACCTTACTAGTGGGTCTAACAGGTCTTTTGGTTCTTTCCACATGGGCCTCAGAAAATCCTCTCTGGCCTCAAAAAAAACATCTCTGGCTTTCCTTAATGAAGATTTTGTTTAAAAAGTCACTTGATGCCAAAAGCAACGCATCCTCACAGCTTTCTGTATCAGTCAATGGGATAATTAATGACTGGCCATGAAAAACAAAGCAAAAACTGGAATTAGAAGGACAGTGTGAGGAAAGGGGTGCTTTATGGGGCACCCATGGGAACTGAGGTTAGTTTCCATGTGGTATGCTAAGATCTGTAGCAATCAGCACCCAGAGACCTACTTGGATGTTTCTGAGATGAAATCAGGCTTCACATACTGCTGGCTTCTTCTGGGCCCCTGTTCTGGTTTTGAAAAGCAAAACCAGTGAGACACTCCAAGTCAGAAATACAATTTATTAGGAAAAGGGAAAAGAAAACAAAAAGGAAATAAAATACATGCAATAAGGAAAAAAGAAAATCGCTGACAGAATCAGAATACAACCTGACACCCTTTAGGTCAGGGTGTTGGTAGCAGTTCCATTAAATGGTGGCTGCAGTCCTTCTGGAGTGACAGTTGTGGCTCTGTTGGACCAGCGATCCTGGAGAAAGGTGCAACCCTCCACTGAAGGTCCAGTGGTGATGGATGGGCCTGTTCTTCCTCTGGGAATCCAGTGGAAAAGGCTGACTTGGTGTTCCAAGTCTCAGGTTTTTATGCAGGTAGAGGGGCTTGGTTCCGCCCCCNGCTGCAACCCATGACAGCCCCATAGATGCCCAGGGAAGCTCAGAGGCATGATTGGCAGCTGCTATGGTGTGGTGGTTGTAATATGGCAAGAGAAGCACCTTCCCAGGCAGAATAAACCTCCCCACTGGCTTGCAAGGCTATCTACTGCATACGCTCCCATAATCCTTCTTGCTCAGAGTCCAAGAGAAAAGCTGTGTCAGACTCCCGACAGACTGTGCTGAGTCGGACTGATCCTCAGCCTGGAAAATCAGAGCTGTCTAGGAGAATGAAAGAGAGAGGAAGACTCATTCTCATCACAGCTCCCACAGGATGAGTTTTCTCTGCAGAATTGTCATCCCTTAGTGCCTTTGGATCTTGGGTTTAGTTTGCCCTTGAAATGGGAACTATCCCACAGGGTCTGAAGAGTGGGTTGGGACACCAACAGTCTCAGAGGAAGCAAGGTAGTGAGCCCTGTGCAGAATCCATCTGGCAGCAGCAGAGAAATCACTGCAATGTGAGTTTGAGGTTCACACAAGACACAGGGGCAGGCAGGGCTGGGATGTGACAATGACCAGGATGCTGAGTGGCAAGGGATGCCACAGGGGACCTGTGTTGTAAGCCCAGGTAGGACCTGGGAAGCTCCACATGGTTCAAATCTTAACATTTGCCTTACTCTAAAGGGGTTTTATAGTGTACTCTTTTATAACAAATACTTTATTTTGATTGAATACTGATAAGGTGAAATATGAATGAATACGCACTTAAAAACTAGGTTTATTTTTCTGCCACTCTTCAGTACTACCATGAATTCCAGTATGAAATAGTAATGTCTTTTGGAAATAGTACAAAACATCTTGATCACCTGAATAGTTCCCTCAAACCAAGATCACTTCATGGTTTTTTTTTTTTGGGGTTTTTTTTACATAGAATATTTGGTTTGATAAGGAATAAGGAAAAAAATGAGATGAAAACAGTGTTGAACACAGCATCTTGTTTTTCTCATCATCTAGAAATGACATTCTCAAGACCTTGGTGTATGCACTTATTTCAGTGTGCAGGCACATGAAGCAGCTCTGGAATAGTTCAAGTGTGGTGAAGAGGATTGCAGGAGCAAACTCCTGTAACCCTGGCAACATCTTGTCTTGGAAACCTCCAGCTTCTTCCTTTGTATGTCTTATTTCCCTTAAATCTAGCAACTAGGTCAAATCCTCTAGTCCTCTGACTTGTGAAGATAAATGCTTCAGGTGATTATAGAGACACCTGTAAAAATGGCAGTGAGAAAGGCTTTTTGTATTAGTTTAAAAAAACAAATGTACTATTGTACTGTGTGCTTCACAATTAATTCACACACATCTTTGGCTGCTTTTTTTCCCCCTAGTGTTAATATCTGTGCTTGCTTGTGTGAATGCATTTGAGTAGATTAATATTTGAGTACCTCTCTAAGTTAAAAACATTTTATGAATTGCAATATGAATGAGGAAACTCCCTTCTCAGCTGTAGAATGAAGAACCATGGAAAAAACTGAGGCACAATTTTCCTGGGTTTTCTTTGTATAGTGCTCTGTATAGAGAAGCAGATATTCTTTAGACTGATCACATCAAAATGAAAGAGCAGATCAACAACAAAAAAAGACAATTTGGAAATCAAGAAGATTATGACAGTGGAAAAATGACACCCATTTAGATTTTGTAATGTACTTTTAAGCAAATAAGAAATTCATTCAGCAGAATAGGTGCTCAAATAGACATATTCCATCACAGAAAGCCTTACAAATAATTAAACATTATTGTGTTTTCAAGTGAATAGATTATAAAATATGCTAATTCCTATAAAAAAATTTGAATTCAAAATGCTGAATGTAGTCAAACTAGAAACTTAGGCAATATTCATCCCATAATTCTAAGAATAATTGAAAACAAGGAACTAGATGGGGAATGGTATAAAACACAATGTAGATTTGCCATGTCCTGATAGTAGATTGTGTCAGTCTAACTTAACACTTATCCATCTTGATTCAATTAATTTTTGATAAAAGGGGAGTGAAATAGCTTCAAAGTGCCTGGGCTTAGGTTAAACATTTCCTCACTGGAAATGATTAATAGGACTGGAGTTTTGTGTGTTAATGTGTATATGATAACTGAGGAAAAGTCTGATAAGCAAAAGGCAAGAAACGAGGGGAACTAACCAGTAATAGAAAAAAGAAGAACTGAATTCCTTGGGTACTGGATATGAGAAGGAGAAATATCTTAGGGTTTGGCAGAAAGAGTAGAAACATGCTGATCGAGTTCTTGGTAACAGCTGGGAGGGAGGAACAGTACAGGAACAAAAGGATGACTTTAAGTCTTGCACAATAAAGAAATAATGACACTATAGAAGTCAAAATCACAAGGTCGTTAAGTAGCTAAAATTCTGTCTGTGAGGTGGAGTTTCATCAGCTGGAAACAAAGGAAGAAGGAAAAAGACTTTGTTATTCTAAGCAGCTGCAGGGCGAGCAGGTTGAGATGCAACTGTGGGGAGGCCAACATGGGGCTGGTGGCTGGATCAGGCAGAGCACTTTGAGCAGGCACTGGAAAAGGCTTATTTACCCTCTGTGAACCACTGGGAAGGTCCCACCCAAAACACAGCCCATGGCTGTGATGATCTGTCCTTTCTTAAGGGGAGTAAGAACAAGGGTAAGAAGGAGAGCAGAAAGGAAACCCCATTTTCTGGCAGCTAACCAAAGGACCTCACTGCATTTAACTGACCTAAAGGCTGATACAAGAACGACTGGAAATAAACAAAGACAAGAACAATTTCCAAGTGGAAATGAGCCCAATGTTCTTAACCAGTAGATGATCACTGATATGAGTGAAAAATAAACTTGGATACTTGTATCTTTATGGAAAATCATGTGTGATATGGCTAATATGGATAACAGAAAACTAGATCTAATGATCGAAGAAAATCCTTTCTCTCTTAATCTCCTCACATGGTCCTATCCTCAGGAAAAGGAGAAGAATTTGGGCAAAAATCCACCAACTTCTCTTGTCTTTCAAAAGGGCATGAAATGGGAAAAGGGGACATAGTGTCTGTCTGAATATTGATCTAATCAGATATCCAGTAGAGTGCTTTATTCTGAAATATTTTCCTATTAGAGTAAACCAGAACAGCTTGTTCAAAATACAGTTTCTCAGTACCAAGTAGTAAGTAGTGAAGAAACATTCTTACTTATTTAATCACCATTATCAATACACTTACTAATACTCATCTAAAAACAACTTGTAAAACACTGAAGGGGCTATACAGAGGAGTATTGTAATGTATAGACATGTGCACTGGAATTAAATTATGGAATAGTAACAGGTTGTATAAATGCAGCAATTATTTAGATAATTCCAACTACGTATGCTACATAAAGGGAGAGTCTTTAAATGTCTGCTTACTTGTTGACTCCCTTCTGAGACATCTTATACTCTATGTCAAATACAGGATATCCAATAAAGAGCATACTAGGTCGAGAGGGCCAAACAGTGAGATGGATGATGATTCCAATAGAAACTTTTGCCTATTGCAAGGAGTCTGCTGAAAAAGGAAAAGCGCTGCAGGAGATGGATATGAGGTTTGCATATGGCAAAATTATTCCTGAAATCCAGCTTGTTTCTGAATCTGCTGCTTGTATTTTAAAAGGTGTCTCCTGGATAACTGTGTAGTTTGCAAAGTGAGATATTGGTATGATGAAAAGAAACAACATTTCATTTATTGAGATTTACAAGTAGCACAAACATTGCCTGCTGTTGCTGCAGTTTTCAGAGACTAAGATGAGACTCAGTTTTCAGAGTCTGCTTCAGGTTTTTTTTTCCATACATTTGGAAACAAACCCAAAAGCTTCCTTATAAGAACATAAGAACTTAAATAACTGTCCTTTTGTATTTATTTTTTTCTCATTTTTTTTTTCTGTAATCACTGATGCAATTATTTCATTCCTTTGTATCTATGTAATGTCTTCCACTTGACTATAAGGGTGTCATTATGGTAAAGGATTTTCTTTTACAAGAAAAAACAAAATTATTGATGTTGCTTCTGGGAATGATGATAAAATTGTTCAGTTGTGGGGGATCATATGTGCTGGTAATTACTTTTATATTTAGAATCGGAAATGACAATCTGAAATCAGAATATCTCATTAGTAGTAATGCATTTTAATTTCTGACAAGTGAAGTATTCCCAAGGAAATGACAGATGTTAGAACTACAGTGAATTACATATGGCTTAAGATACTTCCAAAAAGTGGCAAAACATTGTAAAAATTCCTTAATTGCCTAGAGTAAGAGTGTGAACCAGTCTTTGCTACTATCCCAAATTTTTACTAGGTGAAAAAAATTTGAAGGCTCTGGCAGACTGTTAAAGAAACTGTTTTAGCACATTTTGATCTCTTCTTGCCTAACAGCAGCTATCAGCAGACCCTTTTATCCATCATTTTTAAGAAGCAAAAAATATGTTTTAGATTAAAGAGATTAGTAATCATTTCAGTTCAAATCAATGCAGATGCAGTGACACAAGGTTGTATCCAAAGAGGCCTTTTGCTTGTTGGAAAGTTCAAAACCAGCCTTACAAAGAGCTCACATGTAACCTGGGTTGTTATGAAGTCCATACTCAGGACAATAGCTAAGCTTGGCTTGGTCTGAAACCACAGGTTTTTTTGAGACAAAGCTGAGCTGGAACCAAATCCAAGCTACTATAGTGACTACTCCTTCTGGGCCATTATCTGTACATGAACAGGAAAGAATAATTCATTGCCTTTTCTCAGTGACTGAAATGGAGTCTGGAGTGGCCAGAGGGAAGCTGGATCACCAGACAAAGGCTGGACAAGAAGAACTTTGTTTGATGGCACCTCCAGTCATGTTTTATGTGAAGGCCTTTGAACCTGTGAGGGTGAAACTTCCCTCAGGCTCTCTGCTTTTATTCCAGACATGAAACAGTGTAAGCAGTTTTCAGGACAAAACCTCCCCACAGAATTGACTGCCAAGATGCCTGCTCCACAGCAAGGTGCTGTTTGATGCCCAGGTCAATGATGTTGCAGCACTGCTCTGGAGACCCTTTCACTGATCACACGTCTGGCTGGCAGGGGAGCTGTCACCTCTGGTCCTATTGCTTCCCCATCCATGCTGCATTTTACCCCATTTCTCACCCCCCCCTCAGAGAATTTGGATTGTTATTTCCCTACATAAAGGATTTTGAGTACTTTTTCTCAAGAATTAAGAGACATATGCTATAGTTTGCCATGCATTTAACTGCTGGTGGTTTTCTGGGGAACAGGTTGTGGATGCCAACTCCAGATTTGAATGAGAAGTGTCTCTGAAGGCCTCGGCAGTGATGACTGCTGAATCCTTCTTTCCACCACCAAGATGTGGTGCAAGCGTTGTGTCACCTCCATGCTAGAACCACCACACCTCATTTTTTTTGCTCCTGCCTTGTTTCAGAAAGTTAAATGTACTGTATTTCTCCAACCCTGATATCAGTGGCTTATCCTGAAAGAGATCAAGTAAGGCAAAGCAGATCTAAAGAGCTGAGGTGTAAACACTCTCCATTCTCTCAGGAGGGAAAGTACATCTTTATTGCCAGAAAGACACCTAAAAATATGAAATAGAGAGCAAGTCAAATCACTATGAAATGCATTAACAAAACTCTTCAAGAAAATCAAGGAGAAGATGTTACTATTATGTCTGCTTTGAAAATATATGAGAAATGCACTTGAAACTCTTGAAGTTGCCCAGAACCCCATTGTGTGCTGTGAAAGACATTAGGTGAAGGTGCTGCACAGAGAGAGATCAAACTTCTCTCAACAACAGAGAGGGGAAAGGAGCCCTCGAGAGTGTTTGGGCAGAATCCTGTTTCTATTTCAAATACTGTTTTGTCAATATGTCTGTGTTGCTGTTGTGCTCGGAAGTGTTTTCTCAGAGAAAGATCTCTGCATGCTGGGTGCTGGCCAAAGGCCATCCTTGCCCCCCTCTGGACAGTGTAATAAGCTGACAAGTTCCCTGGGGAGGCATGGATGGGGTGGCAGACAGTGATTGCAGAAACAGCAGGTGCCCTTTGCCATGTCAAACTTTCATCAGCCATGCTGCAAAAGGTGACTTTAAGAGGACATTGAAGCAGGCTTAGAATGGAGAAGCTGAGGAGAGCTTTTGCAGAAATAATTATGTTCCAAAGCACTGAGAGGTGCTTAAAAAACTACAGCAGAAAAGTGTTGCCTGGCCTCTGTGCAGTGACCGACGATGAAACATTCAGTTGTGTTAGGTCAGGTATGGCAGAAAACAGAAAACTCCTTACAGTCTGGCTCCTGGGATCTGGGGCTCAAAAGCCATCAAATTTCTGCTGCGCAGAAACTCCTGGTCTTCCCTGCCATGTGCCCCTGCAGAAAAATTTTTCCTACTTAAAATCCAATATACCACAGGTTCCCTTTCAGCTCTTGTCATTTAGATATCTGTTTTTCTAGGCAAATAGTCAGGAAACACATCTGTATTTCAAGCAGGATTCAGTCTGCCAGTGACAGAAACACACAGGATGAATAAGCCATTCCCTGTCATTGTTCTCTGAATACTACCAGTATTTGGGAAGCTATCAGCAGTGGTTCAAAAGTACTTTTTCCAGTAAGAAAAGACTATTTCAAAACAGGAGAAAAGTGGCAAATCCAGCAAACTCTGTGTGTGTGTGTGTGTGTGTGTGTGCGCATTTGTGAAGGGAAAAAGCAATCAGTGCACAAGGGAGGGAAAAAGAAAATATTTTAACCTCACAGCAACATTCTGAGGACTGTAGAGAGTGTGGTATTTAATTATGCTTTGCCTGCACAAATGCTTTATCCCCATATAATCAAATAAGCCCTTTAATTTTCTCTTAAGATGTCTAGCCACTCTACCAGCAGTATAATTTATCATCAAATATAGTGGTGCAGATGGAGTAGAAACTATTTTTCAAAAGCAGATCACACTCAATTGTGAGATCATTTTCTGGCTGTGTGCCCCTGCTTCTCTTTCTGCAGACCTGCAGACCACCTTTCTTCTCCTCCCTGCTTTTATTTGCTCTCTAAAAGTTAGAACAACTGCTTATTTGAAAAATAGTTTATGCTTTATTTTAATGTGGTTTGGCAAGTTAGCAGTGCCAGGTGCTGTCTGCTCTGAGGGCAGACTGACAGCTGTCACTGTAGTCTGGGATCTACTGGGATCAGTCGAACGCCCAGTGTCATCTCTTGTGCAATAAACCAAATACTTTCACCTCTTAGGCATGGACAGGAACTACCACAGGTGCAGGCGGGCAAGGCAGTAGAAAGGTATTTCATGACCCTGCTTCCATGCTAGATCTTGTGCTGGCACACTTTTTCATCCATTCTCAAGGTGCTGCACCTTGACTGCTGTCTCAGAGCACGCAGCTTTGACATTCACCTTCTGTAAACTTATACAGTAAAAAGCCCCCTTCCCTCCCTGTTCACAGCAAGCGAATACAAAAAATATTGTGGGAAAAAAGTAAAATTAAAAAATAATCCATTCTCCCAGTGCTGCAGGCAGCATCATCTCAGAGTTCTTTTCAGAAACACACCAGGCTCCAGCTTAAGGATGACTTATTTTGCTGTTCCCCAACTCTAACGAGAAGGTTGTTTCAAATCCTCATTTCTTTGATGTCTTGAAGCCATTATTAGACACTGATTACATGGTTACATGCCATCAAGGATGTGATGATCTATATATATCCTGTGGTCAATTCATTCTCAAGTGTATACTGTGAAAGTCTTACCATTTTATGATTGCCCCCAGCTCAGGCTTCTTCTATCATCTATCATTTGAGCTGTAAGCTTGTTAGAGGAAAGACTATTGTTGCACTCTTTGGAAGTACTATGTGTACCTCAAGAATTAAATGAATAATGTGTTACACTCGTAAAGACTGAATATGGAGTTTGAAAGGTAAAGCAAAATAAAATTATTAAGTAGCACAACTGGTGAATTAAAAGGAAGCAAATAAAAAGCTAAAGCTTAATAAAAACATGGGTGATCACGTATTTATATAAGAAACACATCAGCAGAAGAGAGAAAATAAGGGGTATTGGAAGTGGAGACTATCAGAGTAAATAATCAGAGAAGGACTTTTGGAAAAGAGTGAACATAAAAGTAGATATGTTGAGCTTACCTTGGCTGGCTGCCAGGTGTCCACCAGCACCCTCCGTCAACAGGACAGGGTGACAAAATGTGAAGAAAACTTGATGAGAAAGGTGACAACAATGAAAATGTATCTCTTAATTAGCCTGGTTCCTGAAGAAACTAAGTCCAATCTCTTTTGCTGTAGAGGTATGTCCACCATCGGCTCCCTTAACAATGATTTTCAAACTCACTGTTTAGTTTTAAACAAATTCCAGACTCCTGAAGGTCTCAAGGACACTGCATTTCCACTCATTTTCTTACTACAACTCGATCTCAGATTGTGCCATGTGCCAGAGGATCCATGTGAAGAGCCAAGGGATGCTCTGTCTGTCTTCAAAGCCTCTTGTGAGTTGTGTTTCATGGCTGACTTTCAGCTGCACAATGCAAAGGGTCAAGTGATTTTTCCTTTCCTCTGTCAAAGGTTGTCTCCTGAGAGGCTTATCTGGCATTAACTACTACTAATAAAAACAACCCAACTGGTTAAGAGCAGTTTTCATCAAAATTAATGTTATTACTTTCTCCTTGCAGTGCTCTGTCATGTTTACTGACACAGTGAGTTCGTGCTGTAACCTTTGTGCAATTCAGCTGTCTGCAGAAATTCATTGGAACTGGGCTCTGCCACTTCTGGAACTAATTCTTGAATTTTTTTTTGTCAAAGTATTACTTTCTCTACAGCAGTTAGCAAGCACAGTTTTAGTGTGTACTAGACATCACAACTCTTATTCTCACCACTGCTGTTCTATCTGATGAGAAATTTATCCATTGCAACCCACCAGAAAATGTCCCCTTCTTACTTTTCTATGGCACAATTTGCTTATGAAAGGGAAAAACAAACAAACAAAATAACCCCAAACCCAAACCTGACAGTAGAATTCATTGCTATAATTTAGGGAAGTTTCAGCAAAATTAATGAGGTGCCATTACCAAGCGAACATGGGCTGATTTCTGCATAATTGCTACTATTTGTATAACCATCAGATCCAATGTATTATTTCCACAGGCTTGAAGCAAGAATGAGGCTCCTTTGAGCTGGTGTGCATGCATAATACATTTTGGTGTCCAAGCACACCCCAGTAGGAAATAAATAGGGACCAGTTCAAAGTCACAGTGCAGCTGCCTGATGGTTTTCTCAAGAGCGAGGCGTGAAAATAAACCAGGATGTGAACTAATAGGCTGTTCATTTTACTATAATATCCCGTTGTTATTAATTGACAACAGCTGTGTGGCAAGTTGTGTGGCACCCACTGCTGGAGTAAAATAGCTCCAAGTGTATTGAATGTATAGGATCCTAAAATGAAGTAGATACCACACAGAAAGAAAAATCGTGTCCCTGTCTGCTCCTGCAAGGGGAGTGAGTTTCCTGCTCCAATGTTTACAGTGCCTGTTCTTGTGCAATGCCAGCACAGTTCCCTGTGCTGGAAGGGTTCACCAAGCTACTTTCATTTGTGTATCAGCAGTCCTGGCTAACTGGGCAGGTGCCAGTTGACTGGGGCTTGGCAGATGTGACACCCATCTCCAAGGAGGGCCAAGGGAGGATCCAGGGAATGAGAGGCCAAGTCATTGTTGGAGTTCTTATGCTATGAAAAAATGTATGTACATTTTCCACGCTGCTACTAGTGCAAGCAACTCCCAGATGTTTTGTTCTGCCAGTGGGAATGAGAAAAATATAACATCAGCTTAAAAAGAGTAATGACAGGAGGCTTTTTACCAACGGGAACAAAGTTCCCAACTTTGTTAGGGGCCAGGGTGGGAACAAACACTGTTTGGAAAGATCAGGTGGAGACCACTGAAGGTTAATGAATGTGGATCTAATCCATGATACTGTGAAATCACTGGTTCCCTGTGACCTTAATAGATTTTCCCTTGGCTACTACAGAGAAATTGTTTTAAACTACACTGGCCAGAGCAAACTGAGACAAGAGGGGTAAGGTAGAGCTTTTTTATCACCTTGATGTCCTCTTTGCCTGACCCAAGAAAAGTGATCAACTCTTAAGTGGGTGGATTTTCCCTCCCCCCATTTGATTCAACTTGAATCTGTTTCTCCATGGAAGGACTGCCCCTGGCCCATGTCACACCCTGTGCATGGAAAAGAAAATGTGTCTTTTTGCCTGTATGACTGCTGACAACAGTGCCAAAGTACAAACAAATACAAACCCCAAATTGTGAGGGAGAATCTCTGTGTTGCCTTGTAGTAGCAAAATTTCAGTCTTCCTAGGAGAGGAACTGGCAGAGAAATTGAAAAAGGGGTTGCTGATGTTAGTAAAATGTTTCTAATGTACTATCTAAAGGTCTCTTCTGTGAAATTTGAATCCACAGTCATGGCCTTGATTTCCACAGAAGATATCTTGCACTACAGTCTGTCATAGCATGGTGCTAATAACACCAACCAGGTTGTGGATCTGATCCCTGCATGGGCCATTCCCTTCAGATTTGGACTTGATCCTTGTGAGTCCCTTCTAACTCAGAATATTCTGTGGTTCTGTGAAATTTCACCTTATTTTTTTTTCTAGGCCATCCTTCTCTGCCATGCTACATAAAAACAAATCCAGACAGGATTTGCCAGTTGAAAAATAATTTCCTTTATAGTTTTGGCCAGTGGTGTTGGGACTGTCTCAGGCCAGTTCTCTCTTCCTACTCCCAGAGGTGGGAAGGATTGAGAATTTTTGACTGCAACTATCCCTAGAAAAGCCCCTGAACTTCTCTCTTCATGTGGTGCCAAGCATGCTGGCAACTCTGAGCATCCCTGCCCTGACCTGCTGCCTCAGGGCCAATATGGACAGGCAATAGCTCAGCACATGCTCTTATGACATTTCACTAAAAAACACTCCAGTCAGGCTGGCCCAGCTATTTGACTCAAAAGCATCTGTAATACAGAGCTCATCAATTATATAACATGGCATCATCTAAATCCATTCCCTTTGGTTGTTTAAAAATTAATAAATTGACTTACATGAGGCAGCAGGAGATGACACTAATGAATGATATCTTGAAGATGTAGAAAAATAAGTGGATTTGTACATTTATTTAGAACAAATTATGTGTATTAATATGCTTACTTTTTATTTGTCAAAAGAAATTTTTAAAAAGCATTTGGTAGAGAAAATAACTTCTTCATTTCCTCCAATGGATTGTTTGACCTGGGAAGCCTGTATAATATAGTTATTACACTTGGATTCACATCTGTAAAATATCCATATCTGGTGTTTATGCAATTGACATTTCTGTGCATATCAATTTTTCAGGTTGTCACGCAATAATTAAAAAAAAAAATTAGAATATTTGAAAAGAATTTTTAAACTAATTTTTCTCTTTAGAAGAAAGACAAACTACAACTATAGAATTTTAGGGCTTATGTTTTAAAACTACAGGGAACATAAAATTCAACAAAAACTAGAATAAAGCATACAGAATTTAAAAAAAAGTATAAAAAAACCTTCCCTAGGCCCCTTTTAGCTTCTTTTCAGTGAACGGCCTTCAGACTTTTCCAGATCATAGCTCTTTTATCAAGATAATACCTGTTATCATTAAGATTTTTCATATCTGGAAGGTATGTTAGCAAACCCATTGGCTCTCAGATGTTCTTGTTCCTGCACTTCTCCTCTCCCTCCATACCCCAGAGCTGTGGACAGTCCTTCCCCACAGGCTTATCGCTTATCTTCTCTATCTCCCCACAGGTTTATCATGTATAAAGTAATACTCTCTTCCCAATGGTCAAGCCTTTATAAAATAGCTAAATGATTTTTCTGACCCAGATTCATTGGGGCTCCCTGGTCATCCTTGCTGGTGCAGCATCACATTTCAGTGAGGTTGCCCCAAGCCCATCTGTCCCCACCTGGCCAGCTCAGGGGCTCCTCTTCCACTGTCTGGAGGCTCTGGCTCTGCTGCTCAAGTAGCCTTCAGAGAATGGTTTTGGGTATCTGTTTTTGTTGCTTGAAATAATTTGAAAACAGAAAAGAGGAGGCACTTATCTGCCTGTCAGCAGCAAGCAGACACTCCAGAGATTGATTGCCTGTGGACCTCAGCAGGAGAGCAAGCACAGGGCTGGCTTTGCCAGCTCATCCAGCCACTGCCTGGGAAAATGGGTTGTTTCAGGGGAACAGAGACTGAGGAGTGATAAACGGGAAATTTAGCCTGAAGTGGGAAGCATGGAGGAGAAAGCCTGGAAACCTGTGTCACTTTTAGCTCAAAGCTGCAAAAAGGGCAACTTGCTCTTGGTCCTCTAATTGAGGGTCTGTGACTGTGGGGTTTGGGGGAGCAGGCCAAGAACCACCAGCAAGGGTTATGCTGCTTTGGTGGGGAGAGCTATGGGGGCAGCTACAGCTTGATGGAGGCACTGTTACTTCTCACACTGAACTCATTTATGAAAATGTCTCAGTCCCTCCAGAGTGGTCATGGCAGGGAAGCAGCCCCAGCAGATATTTTGCCTGTGGTCCAGGTAGCTAATGGTAGCTGCAAACTGGGAAAACCTTTCTGGTCCAGCAGGGAAATAGTACTGGGACAGCCTGTGCTGCTGCAGAGACAAGGGCTCAGCTGGGCTGGGGACTTCACTGCTCAGTGTGTCTTTATCTCAGATCCTGGTCCCTTTTCACAGCAGTTCTGCTCAAAGTGCTTGAGCTGCCCTCCTTGGGATTACTCACCTTTGTAGTCCTGCATAGCACACAGACCCTTGGGTTGGAAAAGACTGGTGAAATCATCTTGTCTAACCATTAACCCAGCACTGCCAAGTCCACCACTAAACCATGTCAGTCAGCACCACATCCACACATCTCTTAAATACCTCCAGGGATGGTGACTCAGCCACTTCCCTGGGCAGCCTGTTCCAATTTTGAAAGAAGTCCAATCATTTTACATCAAAACTCATTTTCAGATTTGAAAGTTAATATGGGAATGATTCCACATATTTTCTTGCTTGTTATGTGCTGCTTTGTTCATCATCACTCTTCATAGGATTTTCTCTAGAAGCAGTCCTGAGACTTGGAGGGAAAGCAAGATAAAACACAGCAGAGCAGTTGAATAACTTCACCCAGAAGGAAAGTAAACACCTCAAGAGCAAACTCCCTTTGTCCAGTATCTCTTTTCCACCCTGAAAAAATATTTTCACTGTGCAACTGTGATAGATGAATAGGCAAACCTGCAAGGTCAGCCCTTCCCAGAAGTTTGTTTAGGAGTGTCTTTACAGAACGCACTTAGAAAACTCCCTTGAGTTCTTTTCATGTTGTTTATATTCAAATCCATAAATATGCAGCAGTAGCTTGAGTTTAAAAAGTAGGCAAGAACATCCCAGTAAGCAGAGATAGCAAAGTAACAGAGTTTATTTTCAGCATATATTTGTGTTTGGACTTTGGAAGAGTACATGAGACATAGTATTCTGCTGATAAAACTTGGAACACTGTGAACTAAAAATCACATTATTTATATCTGTTAAAAGGGACTTAGGAAACTTTATGTATAGCAAACAGCTTGAGCATAGGACCCCTATACTCCGAAAAGTAAACTGAACAAATTTTCCATGATCCATAGGCATTCAATCCTTTTCTTTCATAGATATGCTGTATAAATTTAAACCTGTAAAGGGCAAAACTCTTTTTGTGAACTGCACACTAAATACTAATTCATTCAGCACGGCAAGGACTTAGCATGTCTTCTGGGGGAGATAAAGTTTCATGGTTGAACCAATGAAGTAGACTATGGAGAACTTCCCTTTGTGAACATTTAAACTCTTACTGTGTTGCAGTATAGGGCAGAAAACAATGCTAGCAAAAAGGCAGCTCAGTCCTTATTTCCAGCTCAACACAATGTGATGATAAGTAGCTTGAAACCAAATAATTTCCTGATACAGAGGTTCTGTGTTGGCAGCTCATGAAGAGTTGGTGGAGCTCTGGTCAGCAGACAGAGCTGACACATTCGGGGTGGCTGTGCTGACACAGAGGAGGCAAATTCCTTCTAGCCACAGTCCTGTGACTCTGCAGGGGCAGGTGAACCCCTGGCAGTCTCTGACACTGTTAGGCAGATGTGCAGGCTCACTTTAGCTGCAAAATGAACATGATTTGTTTTTTTTCCTCTTTCTTTTCAGAATTTCTTAAATTAAGGTGCAGTACCTTTTAACTAACTGCTTATTTGTGTCTGCAACCTCTTGGGATTGAGCTCAACTGTGGTAGGTGCTGTGCAACATCAGGAACACACAGACCTGTGCCAGAGACCTTGATAGTTTGTATTTTCTTTTTGAGGTTCAAGAGACAAAAACATCACCTATTGAGAAATAAATGTGGTTTGACCCTGAAGGTTTTCCTAGAAGATTTCTTGATGGACAGACAGACTGAGAAGGTTTGACATCAGCTGAGAAGATGTCTGATTTTATGGCACTGAAGTAATTAGTGTAACTAATTAGCTATATTTATATAACTATCAATAGCTAGAGCAGCACACCAGCATTAAAAAATTCTCAGTAGTATTTATTTACTCTGTGTTTATTTTCTTGGTGACTTTGCCTTTTCTTGATTTGGTTGCACCACACTCTGTATGTATGTGAATTTAACGTACATATATAAAAAAGTCAGAAAAATGATTCTCCAGTCAGTGAGGTGAGGGAAGAAATTACTGGGTTTGTGCCTTCACAAAATCTAATTTTCCTGTATTTTGTGGTAGTCTCAAAACTGCAAAAACAGGGGCCTGCCTGTAAACAGGGATAAAAATAAATTGGGTTCCCATCTAGCAATGAGAAGTAAGAATAGGAAACATGTCATGCCTTAAGCATATTGTTCTAGTGTATTATCTTAAAATGCTGGCTATTTCAACCAACATATCTGCAATTCCAGATGCCAAGATAATTAGATGGGAAACAACTTACCAGGACTCATCTGACAAGCCTTTACCACTTCTACCCTATTTATTAGCTCCAAAAATTTGAACCTTTTTCATACCATGTTTTAAATCTACCCTAGACTTGCTGGCTTTTGCGTCAATTTGCACAGTCCACTCCTGCAATGTGGACTTTCTTTTTATTTGAAAGCCTGCGCTCCCATTCCATTTGGCTTGTTAATGTTCATACTGCCTGTTGCCATAGCACTTAAAGACAAAGATATTGGGAAGGTGCCCTAATTAGATAAACACACAGTCCCTGCAGAAACGATTGGCTTTGAGGTGCTTTGTTTTGCTGTCAGTGATGGGTTTTGTTTTCACAGGGTGAGTTGGTGTGGAGGGAAGGACGTGCAGCACTGCTGCATGGCTGGGCTGCACAAGCATCCCTGCACAGCTGCTGAATCAGAGTGACAGTGCTTTCTCCTCTGCCAGGGAGGGGCAACGTGGCCTCCCAATGTCCCACTGGGTGTTCAGGGCCAACACTTCACACAGGACACCAGGAAGTGGGGATTAACCTCTCCGCATTTTCAGGTCTGGATTTTGCAGCAGGCAGGTGGGGGTCTGCAGGGTGCAGGCATCCTGGGCGAGGAGTGTGAATGAACATGGCTGAGCCCTGTTCTTTTCTCTGGTCACTGCTGTGAGCCTGTTCAGCCTCACCCTGAGTCCAGGGCTTGCCTAGGGCAGATTGCACCCAGCCCAAGGCAACTGATTCCCCTCTCTGTCTCTGTTACGGAGCATTTTGAGTGCTGTTATCTGAGTGGGGAGGAAACCTGCAGTGCTGTGCTACTGGATTTGAAGGAACAGTAAAGATAAAATGTTTGAAATTTTGTGATAAATCACAGCTCTGGCTGAACTGATGGTGGAAATGCATAACAGAAATATGAAAGTTCAGTAAAATTACCTGCTTTGCTGCATTTACCTCAGTGGTTAAACATCAGTTGGAACCCAGCCATCTGCTCTGGGCAGCAGGTACAGCACTAGTGACACAAAAAAGCAGCCTTGAGGGACCTGTCTGCACTGACTGGCAGGAGGGAAAAGAAAGAGAAGAAACTGAAACATGATGCAAACTGTCACAATAAGAGCTGAAAAGGGGAATACTGGAGAGATGGAACAGATTTAGAAGGTTCATAAATATTTAGAGATTTTTCCTTTTAAGAAAACATCTAAACAGGGGACTGTGAGAAGAAGAGGTGGGATCTCTAAAATAACACTCTGATGGGTATTTGCTCGTGAGAATTTATCAATAATAGCAACAGCTGCAAACAACTCCTGACAGAGCAGATGACGGCAAAGAAATATTTAAGGTTTAATAATTAGTTTTTATTTTTCTTCCTTTTTCTTTATTTTCCTTTTTTTTCTTTTATTTTTAGCCACTTAGCTTTATTTCCAGTTCCATAAATAAAGTACATTATTCCTGTCTTTTGTGACAATAAATATGATTTTGCTTTTCCCTTAAATAGGTCTAGCACTAAATGGGGTTACAAGGGGAGCTGACACTGGGGGATCCTGCGTCCACCAGAACAGCACAGCTGGTTAAAGGCTGGGCTGCAGCAGGGAAAGATGGGTTGTTCATGGATCACAGCAGCATGGTGGAGCCATGATCTTCACTCCTCATTCCCCAGCCACAGACTTGACATGTATGAGAACTATGCTAATCTTTTGACACACTGACTTGCCCAGGATTTGCTTCAGGGTGAACCAAAGGCAAACGTCCCACGCTATGCACGGACCTGCAGTTAAGGTGTGATTTTACAAAGGCACTGACTTCAGGACCTGAGGCAAACTCTGCTCCCTGTTTAACTCACCAGGAATACTATAACTGACTTCAGTGAGGTGGTTCTTTCTGTGCCATGGCCCTACGATGATCTGAAGGCAGTGAGCAGAGATGCATCAGGATTTTTGCACAAAGCAGTCAGCAGCTCTGTGTGTGAATTTGCATCACATTAGTAGGGGGGGCTTGTGGCTTTTCTTAGCTCTCTGAGTCGTGCTGGGGGGTTTTGTCCCTGCTGCTATTTTTGTATTCTACAGATAATGGAGAAAAGCAAATCATTTAAAGAAAGAGGGCTCCTTTTTCCACAGATAAGCATAAGCTGTCTGTATGCCTAAGTGCAGATGAGAAAAGCCTGTATTCACTACTCTCTCAGTTGCAATGATTGTTAACTACATTTGTAACCTACTTATTCAGTGAAGTGGCTCGCTAATGGTGTATGCTTTGTATGAATAAAAACATTAGCAAATAACAGCCCACTATGGACTTCAACACTGCCAGTATAAAAAGGCATATTTCCCTTCTCAGCAACATACCTGCATCAGTGCTAGTTTTCAATTAAAACTGTAATTTTATACATTGCAATTTTTGCATATTAATAAATTCAGCTAGAGGAGGCCATGAAGATGGTCAGGAAGCTGGAGCTCCTCCCTGTTCCCCCTAAAATTAACACTGAGATTTCTCAAATGGTTAGTTAGTCCTCACCCTTGAACTACCAGCAGAAATTCTCTGTGACTGTTTTTTGAGGATTGGAGCAGAAAAGAAAAATCCATATGGTCAGTAATTTCCCTGTAATATCTTTGGATGGGATCCACAAGTCTGTGCCCAGCCACTATCATCCAGCAATGTATGGCTTTCACCTGGCTGTTTTTGGGTACACAATGACTCCTAAAATAAACCTGTTGTTGTCCTAAGATGTCTCTGTTGGGGAAGATGATAAATTTTCAATTAGGAGGCCAGGTAAAGGATTTCCCTGGCTCATATCTGTATTGCTCCCACTGTTAGTGCAGGGTGAGCTCCTATCTGAGCTGCACAGCACTTGGCCCTGGGTTTGTGCTGGACCCATGTGGATGCTCCTCTGCCCCAAAGCTGGGGTTACTCTTTCACGTATTATTTCAGTTTCTATGCATAAGAAAGTCGAAGGGTTGTGTCTTAGACCATCTGAGTCATGTTTCTATAGAGTGAGGTAAAAGATCTGTGTCCTGAAGTTGGATATCTGTTAAGGAGGGAGATTCTGCTATCATCTGGACTGGGCATATGTGAAATATTAGAGTGTATTAATTGAAACAATAAAAACATATCAAGGGATAAAGAAAATTATAGATGCTAAAAGCTCCAGTGAATAAATATTCTTCCTGGACCTTTGCATTTTCTGCATTGACAGTCCTAGAGTCTGGAGGGTCTGTCTTCTTTTGTTAACTGCAAAAGGAGATTAGGAATGCCATATATACATCCTTACATCGCTATATAGATGGCAAGGAACATGGTATAAGCATAACTGGAAGAACAGAGGATCAGTCAAATGAAGAGCAAAGTCTCATTTTTACACTCCCTCCAGTAAAACTTTAATGGAAGTCTGTTTTGGGGTTAGATACCATGCTTTGATATAATTAACAATATTTAGAGCCTGTGGAATGAGTCATACAACAATGAGGCTCTTAGGCAGAGAGTAATATGTTAAATATAAATTAAGTTAAAAGTGAACTCATTTATTATTGGAGATAAGCAGGCAATCATACTTGTACCATCAGATCCTCAGGAAACACAAACCTGCATTACATGAGGCAGTAGAAATCTGTCTGGCCTGCAAAGGCACAAGGATTTCTAAGATGAATGAAGTAAACTGATGCTGACTTGTATCTTGGAAGATTACTTTTTGTCCAGCTCTGTAAGCAGATAGAGAGGAATCAATTGAGTTACCTGAGCATGGTGTCACTTCTGCTGCTTTTGATGCCCAAGACATCTCTGTGGGATGGGAATATACAGCTGTGGGAGAGCTGTGTCCTGTGGAGCAGCATCTGTCAGCTGGGGAGATCTGTAGGACAGATCAAATGACAGTAGACACCTCTGTGCTGGTGATTGAACTGTGTCCACTGCCTTGAAGGGGATTTTTCTGAAAAAAAAATATTAGCAGCTGAACAGGAAGCTTCTGTTTCTGTCTGGTGTTTGGCTTTTTTCCACCTAGACTTTTCAATTCCTTTGAAAGATGTGGGTGAGCTAGAACATGCCAGAAGCTGAAAGGTGGCATTAATAAGAAGGATGACTTGAAGATGTCACCATTGAGAGATATGTTGAAAGTACTGCCTTTGTTTATTCTTAGGCAGAGAGGATAAATGTGATGAACATCAAAACAGATTTCTAATACACATTTCTAAATGTAACATAAAAAAGGCGCAGTGACTTTCCATGCTTCAATTGTTTTCCACAGATGGCAAGAAGTATTCAGTTTAATTACACAAAAGAAGATGTAAGTCTGATTTTTGAAAAAAAAACCCAAAACAACTCTAGAGGTATATAGTGACAGAGACATGGGGGACTATGGCATACTTCTCATCAGAAAATTTCAAGAAGTGACTGGATAATGTTGACTCATCTGACAGTGTTATCTCTCTATCAGTGTGGGCAGGGACCATATAACCTCTTGAATTTGTGTTTTGCAGGTGATATCCTCCCCAGCTGATCGTAACAGTATTCACAAGCAGTTTCTCAAGAGAGCAGCCCAATCCATTAGAATAGCAAAGCAAAATAGGAAAACCAAATTGAAGACAATGGTACTATGAGGAAAAAATGAACAAACTCTTAACTCCAGGTTTCTGTATAGACCCTATGCAATCTTGAACAGTTTTGATTTGTTCTTCTGTTAAAATGTTTAATAAGCAATTTTAAATGCTGCCTTTCATATCATTCCAGAGGAGAGGCTGCACATACAGGGTTGTGCATGGGCTGCTGTGCTCAGTGCCTTAGAGAACATTCTCATTGTCTTTGATACAATACTATGTTTTGCAAGTGTTAAAATGTCAGTTTAGTTTTGAAGAAGGTGATTTTCTAGCTAGCTTTTCATGTGAAGCTGAATGGCTCATTACAGCATGGGCCGTGAATTTCTGTGCAGGGACTGTTGAAAAATTCCGTACCAATTATTAGGTGTGGGAGAATCTCATCAATTTAGGTTGACATCTGTGTCTAAAGAAAAATGCTCATCTTATATAAGCAGAGTTCAATAGTGAGACAGAGTTACAGGAATGCTAATATAATACTCTACCTGAACACAACTTGGAACCTGGTATTTATTAGATAATAAAGCCTGAAAATGGATTTCAAATGGGGAAAAAATATAATTGGGCAAAGGAATTCTTTGTATTTGAATGGACAGCTTATTCTTCATACAATACTACTTTCTAAAGGCCATATTTGTTGCTGCAGGGGAAAAGGAATTGCTGAGTCTAATAAATAATTTTAATGTACATAAGTGTTTGAAATTTCTTCGGTAAGTAGTTTTTATGGTCTTGGTATTTTTGAGAGACCAGGTATAGCCTAGAACTACAGCAGAATGAAGATGATAATATTTTACTGCTGCCAGTAAAACTTAACCACTGAAGGAGAAGGGAATCAAACTACCAATTATTTAGTGACAGCAAAGGCTTGAAGTGATATAAAATTAATTTCCTTTCTCCATCACCATACTGTAAATGAAGGAGATGTAATGGAATGTGAGTTGAATGCACCAGAAGCTCTTTGTATTGGGGTGAGAAGAATGCTTTCTGATAACTTCACTGGCATAGTTTGTTCAGCCTACACAGATCCTTTGCATTATCCAGAAAAAAAATATTTTCTGAATATTAATAAAACCCAAAAAAGCAACGCCTAGATAGGCTGATTTCTGAGAGCATTTATTAGTGCTTCCTAAAGAAAAGAAAAACAAGTACAATTTGAAGAATTAAATGATTATATTATTTGTGAAAGTTATAATTGTGTAATATTGTGGCCAGTGAAAATACTGTTCAAACTTTATGAAATATAAAGATTTATTAATGAACTTTGACATACATCATAAATATTTAGGACTGGGGGATTCTCTCATAAACAAGGTATTAACTACTATTTTCACATAAACAATGGGTTATGTAGTCACCTTTTGCTTATTGGCTATGGCTTTTCTTGATATATTTATTTTGTTATTCTATCATGAGAAAAAATATTCTAAACCCTACTCCTAATCTTGAACATTGTAGCTTTGGCCTGCTGCTAGAACTGCATCTTTTCAGAGGAAGCTGCATTGCAGCACAATTACAGAGCTCTGACTACTCTGAATGTGATGCCAGTTTAGTCACTCCATGCTGCAAGCCATGGAGAGCATCCTGTGCTTCTGAATCTCTGTCTGGATTGGCCACTGCAGCGAGAGAAATGTCCTTGTCCCCTCTGTGTCATCTCAGCTTGGCCAGCCAGCAGCCAAAACCCACACAGCTGCTCACCCTGTCCGCCAGCAGGACTGGAGAGAGAATGGGTAGGGTAAAAGCTGGAAAAGTCATGCATTGAGATAAAGACACTTTAATAGGGAGAGCAAAAGCAAAGCAAAACCAGGAATTCATTTACCATTTCCCATGGGCAAGCAGGTGTTCAGCCATCTCCAGGAGAGCAGGGCCCTGTCCAGTGACTTGAGATGACAAACTCCATCGCTCCAAATGTCCCCCCCTTCCTCCTTCTTCCCTCATTTTATGTACTGCATGATATCACATGGTCTGGAACATCTCTTTGGTCAGTTGGGGTCACCTGTCCTGGCTGTGTCTCCCCCCAGTCTCCCATGCAACCCCAACTTCCTCTCCAGCATGGCAGTAGGAAAAGGAGAAAAGGCCTTGGCTCGCAATGAAGAGGTTCTGCAGATCAGAGCTGTCTCTGGCATACAACAACATCACTTTTCTTGTCTCTCCTACACTAGTATTCCCAGGGGAAGAAAGCCACAGACTGAGAGCAGCATGAGTAATCCCAGGAGTGACTATCAAGACTGAGCAGGAGATGAAAGGAAGACAATGTCAGTTCTGTATTTGTACTGTGCTGGGTGGCACACAAGCTGACAGACTGAAATCCTCTGCAGCTGGTGAAGTGAAACTTTTCGTTCTGCCACAAATAAAGTGTCATTATTCAAAGGCTAAATACCTTTGTCTGTAAGACCAGTGTGACATCATCCTATAGACTTCAAATTATATTCCAAAAGTTAGTCATATTGGCTGGATGAGCAGTGGAAGCATGATTGCTCTGTTCATCTGAGAGCAATCCCTTCTTGATTCATAAAAGCCAAGTCCAGGAGGGCACCTTTCCCAGCTGGCTCACTGACTAATTGTGAAAAGGAATTATAATAAACAACCTTTAGAAATTCCCTGCTTACCTGTCCCCACAGTGACAGTAGGATATTTCCAGCTGAGGTGTGGGAGATTGAAATGTCCCATAAGGATTAGGGTTATGAATCAAGAGGTTTTTCCTAAAGGCCTGTAGAATAACTAACTCCTCAGTTAGTTAACTGGCTGGATGATTGATAGAGAGCACCAATAACATCTTCTTTCTTTTGCCTCTTCTCTTTCCTCTCTTCTTTGATTTAGACTTTTGCAATTTCAACTAATATGGCTTTGCATACAAAGGTGCATTGCTTTAGCCCACTGAAGTTGTGTGGGGTATTTTGTCTTGAGGCAAAATTTCTAGTTTCAATTTGGATTCACTCTGTCCGTACCTTCTGTGTTCTACAGCCAATATTTGATGTTGTTTTTGAAATTGGGCCTCTCTGCTTGTTTAGGATATGCATTAGCATCCGGTGCACATCAATATTCAATAAACCTTTCACTGCAGTTTCTAGCTAGCAGAAATTTTGATGTTAACACAGCCCTTGTGTTGTGGAAAAAGGAGTGCCTTTTCCTTGGGAGAGAGAACGCTGCTCCCTTACCCCCTGCAGGCTGGTGGTCACATTGCAAATGCAAATACAATTCCTGATAGTTTCCAGCTGTTGGGGTCAATGATTTTTCTCAAAGTGTTGTACTTCTTCTGCTTCCCCATACTTGTTATCAGTAAGTAGAAGACCAATGTGAGAAATGCCCTTCTGTATTGTGTTTGAAGGCCATACAGTCCCCTGTAAATGAAAGAAGAAAAAAAAGAAAAGGCATCTGAGCTTTGCAAACTTTCAGTCATAATACGGAGACTTCTGCAAAGAAAAGCAAAGAAATTTAATCCAGAGGAGACTACATTGTAAAGCTCATGTATATTGGGCAAATCCCTACTGTCTGTTTAGAGGATATGAAAGACTCTGACTGAAAGAAAAGACATGAAAGAGCTTCTATAAACAGCAGTTCAAAACCTTAGCATAGAGCCAGGAGCAGGGTGATATTACAATCAGAAGGATGCTGCCACCCCAGCTGGGGAGACAGGGCACTGGGTGAAATCCTCCCCAGGCCTGGCCTGCCCACAGCAGCAGGATGATGGAAATGGGAGCTGCAGTTCTGCATCTGAGGCTTGTGCCTGTGCTTGAGACCTGCCAAGCTCTGCTTTCTCTCACCAGTCGCTGCACATTTTGCCAGTTGTTCACACAGATTACTGCCATTCCAGAGGGAGCCTGAATATCTGTCCCCAGAGAAATGTTGGGAATTTGCACCATGCTCTTTTTTTGTCTAGTTAAAAGTTGAAACTGTGGATTTTCTTTATGAAGAAAAATAATCTGTAGCATTTCACGGAAGCTTTATAACCTTTGTATAATGGAAGTTATGTGTTATTATGAGAAAATAAAACAGAAAAGGGCAAAACAAATTTTCTTTCAAATTAATGTATTTCCACTGGGTATCTTTCGCTCCTTCAAACCTTCAAAAAAATCATTCTATGAGAAAAGTATCAACAACTTCATTCATGGTAAAAGCAGCTGAAAGTTGAACTGCATTCCTTAAGTCATGTGAATTCAAATTTTCCTGCCTTTCCTCTAGCTTAGCATAGCTAAAGAATTCTGACAAGGTTTTGTGTTCACATCATGTAAATGACAATGTTTTCTTTCCCTCTGCTACTCACATCCATTTGAAAGTGATTGGAATTTGAGTCTCAAATGACTATTTCATAGAAGAAAACTGAAAACAGAAAAGGAGTGTAGCTTTATGTAAGAATAACGGGAATAATTGTCAACAATTTTTTTTATTATTGCTTTCCAAAAGTTAAGATGAGAATCCTCACTTCATTTACAAGTGTTGATGGCAATTATTATATTTCAATCCTTATGTCTGCAAACCAGTGAAGTCAGGAAAATGTCTTTGTCATGTGTCTGTAAAAACTTGAGCCGGGAGAAAACGTTAAAAGGGAGCCTCCCTGCCTATTGAGCTGTGGTTCCTTTTTTATAGTTCCACCCCTGGTTGGTAGATTAAAGAAAGAGAACTGGGAAATAGTATCTGCCTCCTGTTGATCTGCTGTTACTCATTAGGGTGGTGCGAGCATGGGGCAATCCAATCTTCAGTTGAATTGTTGCTGTGCAAGTGTTCTGTTATTTGATCTCTGCAGATTAAAAGATTTCTTGCACTGAGAAATGTATTCAATTAGCTGTTACTTAGGGTAAATCTCAGGTCTTATGGAGCCTGGATGAGAGGCAAAGTGGATAATGAAGGGCAAGCTTGTCAAATAATGAAAATGTCAGCACTGTTTGAAAGTTTAGATAGCCTCAGCAGTAAATTAATTGACAGCCGACTACTGAAAAGATGGCAAAGGTTTTTATCTTAAGCAGCATAAAACAAAGATAAATTTGAGTACTCAGCATGTCACTGACGGTGTTCTTAGATCCCTACAGCACTTCTGACAGGCTGCTGGTACCAGAGACCCCAGGGATGCACAGAGATGCCCCATCAGAGCTCAGCTTCTGGTTTGCAGGCAGTGGCACACTGCTCTCTCACATGCAGCACCCTCCAGGCTTGTAGCTTAACCCCCTAGAATTGTAAAGATCAGTTAAAAGGTCTGACAAACAGGATGAAAGTTGTTCAGATAAGTGCAGTTTCTGAATACCTGCACTCAGAAGTATTTTTTGGAGTGTGATCAGAAACTTCATGAGTACTCACTAGTGCAGGCAATGGAATTAATGAGATATCTTTCTTCTGTTAGAGGAAAATGGAGAGTCTGGACAATGTAAATTTGTTTTCAGTCAGAAAAGAGCCTGTAAATCCAAGCAGTCAGAAGTATACTGCTCAACAGGGGTTGAACAGAGGTACCAAATTCCTTTCCTCAGTACATGGGATTATTGCAGTTAATCATACAGTTTTGTAACAAGCTAATCACAGCATGCATGGGGAACTTCAACAATTTCTTAAAATTCACTGGCTACAGCCAGAAGCTCTGCAAATTCAGAAGATTAGGCTGGTTCAGACACTCACAGGGGGCTCATGAGTCTCTAAGGAGAGCAAAAACTGCTCTTGGACAAGCACCAGTACCTCTGGAGTGACTCAGCTACCTGGTGCAGTCTTACCTTAATCCATTTTTACAGAGGTGGGCATCACTAGAGGTTTTCACTCATACTTGCCACAGGGGTCCAGTAGGAGGCCCTGGGAGATCTGGATGCTATTTCTTGTGGGTACAAGGTCATGGGTCTTGATCAGAGAAAGCTGTAGGAGACAGCTGCTGGGAACCATAATCTCTCACCTTGGCACATCCTGCAGAAAACAGCAGATCCTCACTGTGGAAGATGTGAGATCTCCTCTTCCTTGTGCTGAGGACAAGGTTTTAAACTTTAACACCATCTTGCAGTCCATTTCTCTTTGTAAACCACGGCTGCTCTCGCTGAAGTTTCCATATTTCCACATAAGTAAAAACTATTGTTTCAGAACAAAAGATGTTCAAAGCCATAATTCATATCTTTCTCATGTGCTTTGGTAGGCCAGGAGCTCTCTCCTTCCCTGATGGCAACATCTTGAGAGTTGGCTCAGGCCAAAGCACAGGAGGATCTTCAGACCATGGGCACCCGCCCTGACAGAGCTACAGGTGTTGCCAGCAGCAAACTGGCAGTGCCTTCCTGTGGGGAGAGGCTTGTGCTCCAAATTCCCTAAGAATTTGGAGGGATACTATCACCCTGAAACACAGTCTGCAGCTTTTAGTGAAGTAGAAACCATGGCCACACAATGAGCTGCTTGTGGTCTTCTGCTTCCAAAGGTGTCTGCATGCCCTTCCTGTGGATCCTGCCTTGGGAACTGTTGTGAAATGTGAGCTGAACAATTTATTAATTTGCATCAGAGGAAAGTAAATACCTACAACCTGCTTGGAGATTAAAACTACTGCTTGAAAATAATGGAGGATTTAGGGATTTTCTTATTTTCAAGGCAAGCATATCTGTATCTCTGTCTTCCTTAATTCTCTAGAACCTATGTTTAAAGACATTTTTGGATTTTAGAGAAAATATTTTTATTATCTCTGTGTGCTGTGTAGCCCTCAGAAATATGGTTTACAATAAAACATCAGATTTTCTAATGGAAAACTCAAATGATCAATTTGTCTTCGATATAGCATCTATACTATTTCTCATTGATTTTCCCATATGTCCTGAAGTATAAATGTTAGTTTCTAAATCTATGGGTATCACAAATACAGATCTCTTCCTCTTTTCACTCCCACTTGTCTCACCAGCAATGATATTTTCTTCCATGCTTTTTTCAGGAATGTGTATTTTTCTCAAGCTGTAAAAGAAACATTTCTTACCCTGCAAAATCTCTTTTTGTATGTTTTTCAAAATCCTCATATAATCAAATTGTTCTTGTGCCTCAGAGAAAAGAAAGGACACTCTGATTTTATATTACTATATTTCTAGTTTTGCAGAACTTGCTGTTTCTTGATGTCTGTAGTGCTGTTTATTCCCATTTCCTATTCTTTCCTATTCTTTTTTTGGCTTCCTTAGTGTCCAGGGACTAAACTCTACCCCTCTGCCCCCTTTTTCTTTTTTTAATGTCCATTGTTCTTTCTTTCTTTCTTTCTTTCTTTTCTTTCTTTCTTTCTTTCTTTCTTTCTTTCTTTCTTTCTTTTTCTTTTCTTTCTTTCTTTCTTTCTTTCTTTCTTTCTTTCTTTCTTTCTTTCTTTCTTTCTTTCTTTCTTTCTTTCTTTCTTTCTTTCTTTCTTTCTTTCTTTCTTTCTTTCTTTCTTCTCAATTTTTCCTTCTCATAGCCAAGTTAATAAATGACAAAACTCCTCTTAACTTTCTCTCTTGCTATTGTCTACCATCCCATTGACCTTGGCACTGTCATTCAGCTTCTCAGCTCACAGGCATAATTCACTCTTTTGTTACTGTTTCAAAATATGTCTTTCTTTTGCCAGCTCCATTTTTTGGAAGGCTTTCTCTATCCAGCTATTTTTATTCTATGATTGTCTAAATGTCCTCCCAAAACACTTTTATTCACATCTTGTCTTTACCTTTTCTTACAGGTCCAATATATTATTTTCACCTGTAACCTCCACACATTGACTATTATTACTTTTAATGGAATTGCTGTGTCCATTTCTGCTATCTGTGTAGCTCTGGATCTGAGGTGGTTGCTACTACTTCAGCTAAACAAAATTGCCAAAGCTGTGGTACAGAAAATAGAGAGCAGACTTTTCTTTTCTCAGAGAACTCACATGTAGGAACTACTGTGTAATGCTTGTAGAAAGTGACATTTTCTTAACATTTTTCTGTTAATAAATCATCTAACAAAACTAGATCCTCTCATAAGAAGAGCTGCTCCAGTATAACCTGAGGCTGCTCATAAAGCGTTAAAGAGAAATGCAGTCTTCATCAAGGGAAGGATTTGTGATACTTAATATATATCTTCGTAAATCATATCAACTTTGCCCATCTGTAATTAAAAAAAAAATAAAAATAAAGTGACATTTAGGCTCAGGGACATTGCTGGGATGACATTTATGGAAAATGAGTTACCCACCAAACAGAAGAGCAGCCAAGGCTGGTAGTTGAACAGCTCTGGTACAACACATCCAGCAGGAGAAATGAGGGGAGAGCAGACAGCACTGGGCAGGGTCAGACCAGCCATGCTGTAATGTCAGCAGCAAAATCAGGACCCACTGAGAGCTGTCAGAACTCCTGCAGAGTTTGAAGTCACAGAACTGTCCTCACTTTCAGCCCTGCCATGCCCCACAGCCAACCCAGCCTGTTTGGGAGGGCCATGAAGCTCCCGGGGAAAAGAGGGACACCAGGGCTTGGTCAGCAGCAGGGCAGGACAGGCATGGCCTGGGGAAGGTGAAGGGGGGGAGCTCTGGAGAGGAGGTCCTGGGGAGAATATGGAGCATTTAAGCTCCCATTTCTTGGTGAGTGGTCCACATGCTTGATCTCCTCAGGCATTTATATTTCTGTCTCAGACCAGATGGACCACATGAACAGCAGTGTAAGTGATCCCTGAAAGCACTGCCCCTACACAGGGCCTACTGCACACCCCTGCCTGCTGCCCTTGCTGCTCTCCCCCACAGAGCTGGGCAAAGGAGGATCAGGAGTGGCTGGCTACCACAGCAGAGCACTGGGCTTGATCATGAGATGAGCTCAGGAGGCAGGGAGGGAGGACATGTCTGGGCAGAAATGGTCTTGTGGGTCTGCAGCTGAGCTCCAGCCCTCTGGTACTGCCTGCCACCTTCATGTCTTGGCGTTTATTGTAACGCATGCCAAAAGAAAAGTAAAATGAGGGGGGAAAAAAAGGGGAAAAAACTCCCCAAACCTCACACTGCTAAAATATTAATGCATTTATCTAAAAGAAAAATGAATTTGAAGGAATTTGGGTAAGCTTATGGAGAAAAGAGCTGTTACATACAGTGATGAGTATGCAACCTCAAGAACTCCTTGTAAAATTGGTTTCTAGATGCTGGGAGGAATTGTAAGGGCAGACGACTGTTTTTCACACTCTATTCTTAAGAATCTTTCAGAAAGCTGCTGTTCTGTCCGATGAAACGACCCTTGCTCTGAGTCTGGGTATGTTTACATGATTTATGGAGAGTTCACCCACATGCAGGATTCTCCAGAGTTAGAGTGTGCAGGGTGGCAGCTCTGTGTGGATGTTGTCTCCTGCCCTGGGGCAGTGATGTGGGGAGGTAATGCAGAGCCTCTTGAGAGATGATTCCCGAAGAGGAGAAAGGCAATGAGCAATCAGGCAGGGCATGTTTGGAAACCTCCACAGCAGATATAGCTGACATGAAGCAGTGAGCCATGGCTGACCTCTCCCAGAAGCAGGATGCTATTTCTGGATTGCGGGAGCTGCAGTTTGGGTCACAGCATGCTGCATCATGAGAGGAATGGCAGTGTTGCCCTGTGGGGAAACACAGCTCCCTGGAGAGGCACAAAGGGCATCCACAAGTCAGCAGTGCATGATACAGCATGGGAAGGGAAGAAAAAGGCTGTGCAAGTGTAGATGTGCTTTTTTTTTTTTTTTTTTTGCTGCTCAGAGCCTGCCTTCCCCAGAAAGCTGCAGCACTTTTTCAGAAATGAGCATTTAGGGGATCCTGTAGCTTTGTAAAGGCTCCAAACTGGGGTAATTCCCAGGGGTGCCAAAAGAAAATGTTGGCAGCTGAGTTCCTTCTGATAGCAGACCTAAATTCTTCTGCCAGCAAAGCTGCCTCTTGACAGGAATGCACAGACACCCATGCCAGGCACTTTGTCAGGCAGATGTAATCTGTGGAGTAACAATTCATCAAACCTGTTCATAATGGGCTCAAAGCTGATTACATTTCCCAGCCTACCTGCCAATTGCCTGTTGTGAGGGTGTGATACACTGTTCAAAATGGCTAATGAGAACAGCTGGCTAATTTTCTTATCTGGCATGTTTGACTACAGGACAAAGCAGGAGTGAACAGAAACACCATCCCCTGCATCATTAGGAAAGGTGTAGACAGGAAATATTTCCTGAATCCATTCTTAATTATAGGGGAATCACTTTAATTTCTGGAGGACCCAGCATAATAGAATCAGTTAAAGATTACCTCACCTGCCTTACAGTTGTTCAATAATATGCTCTTTTTGTGCTCTATAAATCACATTTTAATTCCTGCCTAATGAAAAAACTTGAATTTTTCTTACAATGAGGCAAGAACGATGTGTTTTTACTCCATATATCTCAATTTCATGTCTCCCTCAAACTGAACATTTTGCTGTATTTGGTTTTGAACTGTACCAGAGCGGACTGGAATACATTAAAAGTGATAAAGATATGTCATTACATTATATGACATCACATAAATTGTACTCATCAGTCATACAGGTTTCAGCAGTGTTGTCAGTGCTCAGTCCTCAGTCAGATGTAGAGAAAATCTTCCCCCAGCTCTGAGAAGTGTGGAGGTATCACTTGCTGGAGTGTCACCATCACCTTGCCCACTGTGTTGTGTCTAGACTGGGTGTTCTCATCATTTGCATCCTTCCTTGGCTCAGACCCATGGCAGTCACTGTACTCCAGCTGTCTGTGGCCAGTCCAGAGTTGTACTGGTGACATGTGTCAAAGGGTTGACAGGTCCCTTGTGGCCCAGAACCCTCTGTGCCTCCCTGCAGCCTCCATCAGGAAGAATGAAAAGCACTCAGGCAGAAATTGGGTGCATAGAGTAAGTTTTCATTCCTGCTGCCCTGGTAAAATCTCTTATCCACGGCCTGCTGTCAGGGACTTCTCAATCAGAAGGTGTGGGTTTTTTTATTATGAAGCCTGTCTCTTCTATGAATTTGTCTAATTGTTTTTATGTATTGTTTCCATACTTTAATGCAGCAATGAGCTCATAAATTTAATTATGTTGGATAATATGACCTTAAGGCAGTTTCAAATCTGTCTGTTATGTGATGCTTTTATTGGAGGGCTCTCAGGTCTCAATTACACCTTTATCACCCATTTCTCCTATTCCTTTTTTAATTTTTATCTGCTATGTATTTTCCTATCTGAAGGATATTGGTCTCTTTCCATATGGTCCTATTTTTTTTCTAGAGCAATGATCAAACATGCTTCTCCTCTCTGCATATTTCCTCATCCTTCAATATCTTTCTTGAGATATTGTGGCGTTTGTAATCAGTGATAAAGAAGAATATCATGCCAGCTATGTGACATTATGTGGTTCTTCAGAAGAGCTACACAGCTACTGACCACAGGGAAGTTTCCTATGAAATGTGACAAAGAGCAGAGGACAAAGTCTTCACAGCACCAACTGAAACATCAGTCACATCTGTCAGTAAAATTTTGTCCAGCACATGGCCCTGTCAGTTATTTTCTATTTGTTTCTGGTCCCTACTTTATTACTCCTTAACACCCATGCTGTCTCCAGATGACAAAGGTGATGAAACTTTCTCTGAAACAGTGCATGCGTGTAGTGTTTAGTGGAGGTCCTGGCATTGACAGCAGAAAAATTGATGACAGTTTGATTTCCTGGCTGAATATTAATTCTTTCTTTAGGACAATCAAAAGAACAGGAGTTGGCTACTGAGCTCCTTGCTGAGGGCCACTGCTCCTGTGACACTAAGCAGTGTCCCCAGGAGGAGATCCAGCACCTCACTTGGCAGCCTGGATGATGCTTCAGTCCATCAGCAGCTCCTGAATGTGCTCTGAGTGGGACAGAAAGCAACTCCAGTGGGAAAGCAGCTCCTCCTGTTCTCACTGACTCCCACAAGAACTACCCTTTTGCCAGAGCTACCTTGGTACATCATTTTTGGAAGGCTGATCAGAGAGGTCAGGAGGTGGATAGGTGTGAAGGATGGGGAAGACTGCCATGGGAATGATGGGAGCAGTGTCCAGTGGCATCCGAGATGCTGTGGAGGATTCAGTCCTGCAGAGTGATGTGCCAGCAAGGGCTGAGCAGCACCCAGAGGTGCATCACTCAGGGCAGAACTGCTTGTACAGTGTCAACACAGTGACAACAGCTTTGGGGCAGGGCTTGCCAGCTCCACACTGCATGCAGGAGCTGAAGCACAGGCACAGTGGGTTTCTTTCTGTCCCTGCAAAATGAGAAAGGTTCAGGAGCAGAAAATTGTCTCAATAATTTTTGGGCCATTACTGCAGCTTCTGGGAGCTAACCAACTCCCCAAGAAGGCTTTAGATGGTTTAATATCTTAAATGCAGAAGCACAATGAGGCCATCACCAGCTGTTGTCTATGGGAACCTGCTCCCATCACTGGGCATCTGCTCTGCACCTGAGCCACTGGAGAAGGTGCATGCTCCATGTGCAGGGAGGAGTGCATCAAGCAGTCGTGGTTTAGAGAATCCTGTCCAAAATCTGAATGTTAAATTATATCAGTACCTCAGGGCCATTAAAAACTGAATTAACTCTCATTACTGAATTGTACATTCTGTTAATATTATTTGACACATATGGTCATGGACAGTTATCTTTTATTATTATTGTAAAGGCTAAAGGTATCTATCCTGTTCATTTAATGATACTCTCAGATCAGTGATGGTAACAAAAGAGATTTAAATTATAGCTTTAATGCAATAACTGTCCTAAAACTCTGTCTATGCCCAACCATTTCTGAGAGAAGAAGAAAATAAGAGACTGAGGGTACAGGTGAAGTTAAAGGAACAGACACAGAAAAATACTTGACCATGGAGTGCCTCCCTCTCCCATCGGCTCTCCCAGCAGAAACAAAGACAACTCATTTTACTCCAAAAGTGGTGGGTGGAGGGATAAATAAAGGTGAAGGCACAGTGATGTTGTAAGCTGTATGCTCAGCAGAGGCAGGAGCCTTCAAGAGACACTCAGCTTCTCTGCTGCTCTGCAAGGCTCTGTTCAGACACCTTTTCCAGCAGGTACAACCTCATTGCAGAGGGTGGGCAAGTTGGGTAAAGGTACTCTGGTCTCAGAGGTGGGCAGGGGTGGCCAGAGGAGTAGGACTGAAGGGCTGGACAGAGGGCAGTTATTTTGGAGTTAAAATCAACAGATGGGATCAGTAATAGATGCATCTTTGGCCTGCTAATATATGATCCCTGTCCCTTGCTGGCTGTCCAGCAGCAGATGTGAGAAAAGAGATATCTGTACTTCTGCCTGCAGGATCTGGGAGCTCTCCCATGTGCTTTCCCAGGCATCTGGCTCTGCAGGTCTCACCACAGGGTTGCTCTGTAAAAGTGACACAGCAAATTCTAACCTTGTGATATCCCACTAATCCTGCACTTCTAATGCACTGGCCCACAGAAAAAGCAATGATCCTTTGAGGTACTTTGGACATTAAACTGCTTGCTTTAGTAGCTCAAATACTCGAAAAAAGAATCAGGCCTTGGAGAAGTCAAACATAGACTTAACATTTCCAAAAGAACTGACAGCCAAAACTCTCATTCCTGTAGCATCAGTGCCTTGGAAAGGCTGTAATTTGATAAAATGTGGTAAAAATAAGTTTCATGCACCACTTGCTAAATTTCTTATATGTTCACTTGCTTCAGCTGATCACTCCCATAGTTCCAAATGGCTAATATTTTGAGTTTTGTTTTCTTGAAAGAAAAGCTTCTTGCTATTGTTCTGACCTTTGTGACCTAGAAATGCAGCTGATATGGTTCTCCTCACTGACAGATGCTCAAAATGTCTCAGAAGTTTTCTGCACACTGCAAGGCCTCTTTTCTGCCTGTGCCTCCTGATTCTCCTCCTTGTGTCCTTGTCTTTAAACAGCCACTACACTGCTATTCACTTTTTGTCCATTCCCTTGAGAAAAAATATGAATATTCAGACAAAACTTTCTGATAAATGAAAAATGGAAGTGAAACAAAAAAAAAGAACTTTGTTAGGAGGAAAGAACAACCTTGCTTTCATTGAAGAGTAAAATGAGGTTAATAGACAGGGATGTGAAGACTTATTGGAAATTTGCACATACAGCTGTAGCCTGTATTAGGCTTTAAGAAAAAATACATCAGTGTGATGCATATGAAACAGATCCCATGCATGACACCTCTGATGCAAGCAAAGACTAACTTCTGTTTGCATTTTCTTTGTGGACTCTTTTTTTCTTAGAAATTGTAGGGCTATGGAAGAAGATACAATAATTTGTTCCTATCCTTTTGATTTATCTAAGTTTGTTTTGCTCCTCCATTCAATTGGCATTATAGGAGGGATCTCCCTGGGGATTTTTTGCTTGCTCAGTCATACTCATGACTGCCCTCACAAATCAAATGTGATTGCCATTTATCTTGTATGTTGGTCCAAAACAATTATTTTTGGCAACAAGTAGCAAATTACTTGTATTTCCCTTCTTTTCATTAGCCCAGTTTGTTCCTTCAAATGACCTTTTTTTTTTCTTTGAGAAACTAGGAACTTGTTAGATAAGTTTGTGTATATTGACGTAAAAATCAAATTCTCAAGAAAAATCTGAGGAAGCTCTTTCAGTGGCCTTTCTTTCCTTTGGAGCTGTGTGGTGGTGGCTGGCACAACCCAAACTGTGTGAGCTGGAAAGGGCAATCTTTGTGCTTAAATGTTTCCCCCAGGTCCACAAAGACTGCAATTGTTTATATCAGTGTGTAGATGAGAAACCATGCCTGTTTTCCTTGCACTATTGCTTAGGAAAGAACATTCATTCACATTTGAGCAGGAAAACATTCTGGAAGTACTCACAGGGCTGATGGAATGAGGAACATGCACCTGCCCCATAAAAGGACCAAACCCCCCTTTTCTTCTATTTCTGTTGAGTGAAGGTACAAGCAAAGGGAATTCCACCCTCTGTCAGCCACACAAAGTCCTTGACCAATAAAGTATGGGCACCACACTGGAATATCAAAAAGGTGCTCCAGGGCTGATTTAGTGTGTGGTGGTGATCTTGTAGAAAGCCTCACATCATCACATACTGCCTAGGGAAAATGCACATCATCTAACCACTGAGCACTTTGTGCTTTCCTGCCTAAGTCATCCCCCAAACAAATATATTGAGACCAATTCATTATTCTAAGTATGAAAGATTAGCCTTAATACTCTGTAATTCTAACTCCGGAATGAATCAGTAACAGGAATGAAATTATTCTTGCACATAATTGCATGGATTCAATGCAATTACATAGTAAAGTTGACAGTTTTATAGTTAATTTATTGTTCTTTAAAATGATTGTGTGTGTTTCTCTAATTCTTTGGAGGGCATAAAAGAGAGAATTGCTTGGAAATGGAGACTACTTGGCAATGTGTTTTTGAAAGAGAGTTGCAGGAGCAACGGCAAATTCAGCAAATATTTTGTGTATGGGACAGAAGGATCTATAGGATGTTTAAAGGAAAAAGTCCTTCATTCCAGTTCTGTTAAACTTGGCTTCAAGTTTGAACTCTTTGATCTGATGCTTTACCTTTCTGTTTTCTTCTTTGATCATGAGCCACAGATAGATGGGCCTGCACTTGTTGTAAAAGCTTGGTGAACACAACTTTAAGTGTTGCAAAATGTTGTGGTAACAGGCACTGGTGGGAAAGCTGCTCAGGCCACCCAGTGACATGTGAGGCACCTTCAAATCATACTTTGCATGTAAAACCAACTGATTGTTGGTTTTTCCATTGGCAAATGGAAAAAAGTTAGTTCTTTGGGTGCCAAAGGTGCAAATCTTCCAGGTTCTTGGATGGAAAATCTACTCAGTGTTTCAATGGCAGATCCTTTACATTGGGTATCAGCCCTTACTGCTGCTCTTCAGTTCCTGGAGGGAGAGAGGGCAACTTGGGACTGACACTTTGGACCTGATTTTCATGCTTGCTAGGGGACTGGCACCAAAAAAACTGCCCTGAAAATAACTCACATTTCCACCTTTCCTTGGCTTCTAGACAAGCTGCATTTTTGGGCTCCATCTTCAGTGCCAGAAAATTGGCATAACCAAAGTCAGTACAGTGATATCCTAGGATGCCTCTTACTATACACATAAAATGCAAGTAAATAAAATGAACTATTTAAACATGGGAAAAAATATCTGCATGTCCAAAATAAAATTAAATGCATGGTGTCAGGGCTGTGCTGCAATAATATGCAACCATATTGAATTAGATGGTCTAAATGCTGTTTCCTGATTCAAACACCAGACAAAACTTTCAATAGTCTCACTGATATGAAAGCAAGAAGGTTTAGGTGTCCAGGAAGTAGCTAAGGACAAGCTCATCCTTGAGAAAGAGCTTCTAAAGCAAATGATCTAATTTGGTGATAAGTAGGTTCTGCTCTGTCTTTAATGCAAGGACAGAGTAGAAAGCCTGTTTATGACTTTGATATCCGTCTCAGAGTTTTAAAGATATCAGCCAAATTTTCTTGTTCTCTAGCCATTAAAATAATTATTTTAGCATTTTCCTTCTATTATATCTCCTGCCCTCGGAGCTCCACTGAGAATGGCAGGGGACTGGAGAGTGGGGAAAGTGGGCATGCATGTTTTGTGGGATATAACAGCACAAGGAAGACAGCTCTTGTCCCTGTTCTATGTGTATGCACAAAGGATTCAGAAGCCATAGTGTGACAGCTATTTCAGCCTCTTTTAAAATGTAGATTGAATTATTGGGATGATCCCTCTGTATAATAAGTTTATGACCTACCTTGGCATTTTTTCGCTGGAAATCAGAGATAAGAATTGAGTGGATTCACAAGGAGTTCAGAAAGATTGTTCTTGCTTACCATATGCCATAGTTTATAATGCTTCAACTTGTTTTATCTTTTAACTTAGTCTAGATTTCTATCAGCTTCTCCTATGTGTATTGCTTATTCTTGTAAAGAATTTAATTTTAATGCTAGGTGAGACAAGTTTATTGGATGTTTACTCAACTTTACAGAATTAATCAATTCAGTAATTTTCTACTGTAGTTAGGTTTGCAATTTGCTTAGGCAATTTTTGTTGCCTAGGTAATCATGTTTCTGCCTTATGATAGAGGTGAAATTGCTAGAAATGTTATGTTTCAATAAGAAACACTGTTCTGTTGTCCTTTAAAAAGATACTTTGCAGCGTTGTGCAAAGTAAGGACTAACTGTTCTTCATTGCTAAGTATGTGCTATATCATGGATCTTAGTGGAAGGGAAAGACAGGTGTGTTTTAAATGTTCCTGTTTATTGACAGCATTTGTTTACAGCCTTGTGCTTTAGAGCTAACGTTTTTTTTCTGGTAGTCTGTTCAGTTAATTATCACTTCAGTAGTGATAGTGCAAAGTCAAAATGCACCCAAAATGCTTTGCAAGAGTATGGGATGGCTCAGAGTTAATTTCATTTAGGAAGTAATTTGTTCATTTTCTGTGCAGAATCAGAATTACTTTGTGCTTTTTAATATATGGCATTTTACTATTAGCATTGGCTAAAGCTCTCTGTATTATTGACAATCATCAGTTACCCAACTGGAAAAGATGCAATGGGCTGCATCCTTATGTGAAATCAAAATAGCACACGGGTGTGACAATGCCCTTCAGTTTGATTTGGACTGTAACCTGTCATTTAAAAAAAACCAATCAAATAAAATCTTTCCAAAGTGTAAATAAAAAAATTTTAAATATTTTCCATTAAATTATAGTAGCACATCATGTATAATAGACACAGCTCTAATAGCACTGCCAATACAAATAGAGTATCCTAAGCACATACCTACTAAATTCAGCATACTTTTCCTTTGGTTCAAATGTGTAAAAAATCCCAAAGCAAAATTAAACATCTTTAGTTAGCATTGAAATGGAATTGAAGAGATGACAGAGGATTGGAAAATGTCTAAGGAAAAAGAGTAATTCTAGATATTCTGGCCTAGATTCAGCAGAGCACATCCTCTTGCACAATGAATGGCTTACACTGGGGAAAAAGGAAAAGGTGTTGGTAGGTCTTCAAATGCATAAAAACTTGAATGGGAGGCAGTGTTTTAAATTCTATTTAGCTCCTTCAAAGATATAGGCAGCCAGCCACCTTTTCAGAGATCCACTACACCTACTTCAGTTGGTGTCAATGGAGGATCACTTCTCACACATTTCTGAAAATCATTCGGATGATTCTCAGTCTTTTTAAGCGCTAATATTCTTAAGAAAATGCAAACTTAAATGCCCAGTTAGGGATGCTTAAAAGTGACCTCTCTACGACTGAGTTTTGCCAGCTGTTCCCATAATATGACAGATCTACTTTAGTGCACTTATACTTCAGAAATTACTGTGTTTTGTGCAATTAGCTTGTTCCTTTTTGTATCTAAACCTCCTCTCGGGTCTTCAGGGAGTACTAAGTGGTAAGTTGAACTCAACTCATCCCCAAAGAAGCTCAGTCACCATGAGACCACCTGCTTTCTGCAGGTGCTGATTATTTATCTCAGTCCCAGAGACCAGTGACCTTATACCTTGTTTCTTTTTCCCTCATCTAGCTCTGCTCCACTGAAATAACTGGTTTTTTTCCCTCTCAAACTGTTGAATGGATTAATACAATTATGTAAAATTCCAGCAATTGCGCTTCACCCAGACTGAGATTCACATTTTTATATTGCAAGAAAAAAAATACAAACCAAAACCAACCCAACACCCTAACAACCAACAAACAAGAACATAGCCTAAAGAAAAGAAAGAAACAAACAAAAAAAAAAAGTCCAGACAAGATTTCTGGTCACATCAGCTGTTCAAAAGTGCAACAGTTAAGCAATAAAAGGCAGTGCATCTTCTACTACACTTGCTTTCTTTTGTCTTACACAGTTGTGAAAGCAGCAAATACTAAGCCTTATGGTACATGCTATATACCTCCTGACCTGAACTCCCTGTTTTGAGCTTAATTTCACTTAGACTTTTGGTTTGTTAGAAATATTTAAAACTTATTACTAGCTTTGTTAAGAGAATATATTGAGCTTTTATTAAAAGCATCTTTCCTTTTACCTTGTGCATGCTTACCATGATACAGCACTTTCCAGTTCCTGTGACAGATATTCAACATTCATGCCATTATGCTCTTTGAGGAAGAGTATTTTCTCCTCCTTTTTTCCTGTTTTCCTATTCTCCACAGAAATCTTACCTTCCAATCTTTCAAAAGCTGTTTTGCAGACGCTGGGCTAATCATAAGTGATATGCACACAGTTTCTGCTTTTTGTTTTCTGGTACTCTTCTGGAACTATTTATCTGTATTACAACAGGGTTCACTGTTTCATTCCCATTGTGCTGAACTGATGCGAATCCTTGCATTGACTCAGAGCACCTTTAATATTAAAAATATGAGCATCACATACAAATTAAAAAGATAGGTGAGACAAGTAAACAGGGAATACAGAAGGAAGGCTTGCACTTAGTAATTTTTCAAGGCACTGCAAATGACTGTCTGAACTGTGCTGCTGCATTATAATGAACATCTAATACAGGTGCCTCAGTAAAAAAAGGTTAAAATTATATAAAATTTTACCAGCAGAATAAGGTAAAAATTTGACCTCTCAGTTTTGAGGACCTGAGTTCCTGGTAGGATCCCAAACCAGGACCACTTTCTGCCTGTGCTGCAGTGGCCCCTGCACCCAGTCATGGGCTGTGCAGCCACCCCAGGAGTGAGAGGGTAGAAGCTGCTCTCAGGAGGGGGGTGACTAAAAGGCAAGGTCAGGAAAGAGACACCCACACTTTTCTTCTTGGCTGAATGGAGAAGGAAAACAACAACCAGGGTGATTATGGCCCACAACTGTTTTATATTGCTTCTGACTCGCCCATGTATTGGCAACCAGGGGAAAAAAACCCACCACAATTTTATTTCAGATATAGATTATTCTTCTTGCTGTCAGTGGCATAATACCAAGATAAAAGGAATTTTTAGGGAATTGATATTTTTACGTGTGTTTGAAATACAGGTCTGTAATATTAGACATAATAGCGACTGCTGCTGACATTGTGGTGGAGGGACAATTTCAGGTTATGCCTTAGATCCTAAAAACAAAATGGACAGAGAAAAAAATGGGAGCAGAAGTTTTTGTTATGACTTTGATTTTTCTGCAAAAATGGGAGCAGAAGTTCTTGTTTGATTTTTCTGCAAGTTAGTAATTACTATATACATTCTTGGTAGAAAAGAGTGGGAAGATTTTTTGACCAACTAAAGTTATCAAGAATTTATTTACCGAGTCCAGCAAAATCAGCATCAGGACCTCTGTGTGCATCTACACCATGCAGTGTGAGCTGGGCTTTACTCAGTACTCCTCCACCTAGACCACATGATATCATAGATGATTTTGTCAGAGTATTAAAGGAATTGTAGTTGTTGCTTCCTATGGCTTCAGTCCCTTTTCTTCACACACAAAACCTTATTTCCACACAGTCACTTCCAGATTGGAGTTCATCACTACAACCATCCCTAATGCTCTGAACAGCTCCATATTTCTGAAATGTAAATATTATTAGTTCATCTGCATCATAAAATCACCTGCCACAGATTCTGCTTGCCTATCTGTATCCTTTCACATTTGCTTAGCAGGGACACCATGGTTAGCAAGGAAAACTAGAAGTGCTCTAATTCAGTGACAGTGAGAGGCTGTAAAGCACCTGAAAGCTTTAAACCACCGGTAAGAAAATATTTTTGCACAACAATCTTTAGGTTCTGCAGACAGACCAAAAAGGTGTACAAACACCCTGACTAGTTGAGCAACTAGGGATACACCACCTTAACAACTTTAAAGAGTCAGTTAATCTCTTTTTAAAAAGCACATGTGTTTCAGAAGTGAATGTTCAATGGAAATTAACACTGGTCTCACTCTGCTTCTTGCCAATCATGTAAATTATGTAGCACCAGCTATGTCAAAGGTCTGAGGTACATTGGCATTAATGAATGCACAGTGGAGTTTTACACTAATTAAATTATCTTGTCAGATTGTGACAAAGTGCTTTCCAATAAAATTTGCCAAATCACAACCCCTGATCAGCCAACAGACAGCAATTAACAAGATGCTTCAATGATTTTACTGTAATTCTTCATTGCTACTCCAAAGGAAAGCCTGGAGTATCAGAATACACCAACAAAAGTAGAAGAAAAATAGACTTGAAAACAGTTAAAATATCGGAACAATTTGTAAATTAAAAAAAACTTAGAGAAAATTAGAAAATTTTGCACAATATCTTTCTTTTCAAGCAGTGACTATACTGATGCAACCAAGAAATAAAACAGTAGGTCTGCCAAATAGATTTTGAACTCCAAACACTGAGGATAGAAAAAAAGAAATGTATCTTTCTTCACTGCCTACTTTATCATCTGTTTCCTTTACCTGGGGACACTAAGAAATCACAAGTGTTATTTGCCAGAACTCTTTCATATAAATGTAAAATATTTTCTGTCTCATTATTTTCTTTCCAGGACTCCTGGTCTGGAAAGCTGATGAAATTCATCTCATGCTTTAATCTGGAATGATATTCTTGGAGGATGAAATATGATTATTCTGAAGATTCAGGACCATGCAACTCTGCCTTCATTTTCATTTCCTTATCCCATTCTCCACTAGTCACATTATTTTCTTCTTTTGTGCACAATGCTTTTTTTTTCCCCCTAAAGAAAATCTGCAGCTTATTTTCCAGAGAGGCACAAAAGATTTGCCTCCTATCAGCTTCTGTCAGAGACCAGAGAGAACTGATCTGCAGAAGCTGCTGTTGACCTTGTACATCCAAATAACACATAGTTCAGTAACCATAGGGAGCTCATCATAATGCTGGCACATAAATCAGTATGCTAAATTCAAAGATTGATAAGATGTCAAAACATGTATTAAGATGTGAGTCCCCGAGGCTGCTGGCACTGATGCAGTTCAGCATCAGCCTGATATTCTACAGTATCCTACAGGTAATAAAAATATAAAGAGTAAAATAAGATATTATCAAATATTATCAAATATAATGAGCACAAACCAGTCAGACTAATGAGAATAATTATCTTGCATCATCTACATTTTCTTTGATGAGAGGTAGAAGGAAGCTATAGTTGAGAAGAAACTTCTTTTTCCCCTTTTAATTAAAACATCCCCCCAGAGACAATTACATGTACTGTGTCAGAGTAATAATATTAGCTCAAACCAGAGTTATCTCAGTCTTTACAGTCCCTTCACTGTGCTGTTACTGATGTGATCTCAGATGTTTTCAGGATGCGACGACAGACAAGCTTCTTGTCTTCCAAAAAATCAGAAATACTTCCCCAGGGATGTTATTATTCAAGGAAGCCTTTGTGAATATGCTCAACTTTCAGTCTCCTTTGGGTATAAAAATGAACTTAAAATAAAAAACATACTCAAGGTAGGGAACGGAACAAGTACATCTTCCCTGAGACCTAAAAAGATAGAGTGGGGAAAATTTTCAGTTTGCCTGAATAAAGGATGGGTTATGCCCAGATCATTCTGGAAGGTGACATGTGATTATGGGAAGGTGCCTCCAGCTCTGTGCCAAGACTCATTCTCTTACCGGGCCCATGTTGTCACTGAGCTCTGGGTTGGATGTGCCTGGTGTGTAAGTGCCTGTGAAATGCACCCACAGGCTACACCTCTACAGCTTGGCACTTTTAAACTGTGTGCAGGGAGCTTCTGGCTGCTACCGTGGTTCATCTGCATTGTGCTCTGCTGCCTCTTGTAGGCTCAAAACATTCCAGAATGGAATTCCAGAAGGAAACAAGTCCTGCACTAGTCACTGTGAGAGTGCCCACAACATGAAAAGATATGTGAAAAAGAGCTTTTAAGAGTGTGGATATTGAAACTGTTATACTCTTTGAATAAAATCTGAATTACTTCTTTCATAAGGACCAAGAGCATCTGTCAAATGAGCTTAAACACATGAGGCTTCGCTCTGACAGGGCTTTTGCATGTTTTTGTAGTATAAAGACAGATACTCACTGGCCATGCTTTTATGCTTGTTTTAGTTTCAGATTTGGAAAAAAATATTTTCTAACGAGATAGTGCTGTGGTTGCCCTTCAAAGGTACATATATTTAAATATATATGTGTGTGTGTTTATCATACAGAGCTGATGTCTCCAGAAAGGCTTTATTGCAGCTGATTTCCTATCCCTGAATTAACAGTTTGAAACCAGTGGATGCCTGTGATTGCTTTTACCATCTGACAGACTTACATGAACACTTGCCTGTAATTCTTTTGTGACTTAAAGTACCCAGAGGCTTCCCCTGTGCAAAGTGCACAGCAACAGTGCATAGATATGGGTGTACTAAAGGAAAACAGGATGAGAAAATAATTTAGGAGGGTACAGATGTCCATTCTCATTTTCCTCCTGTGTTAAGACATCTCATTTGATGTGTCATTATTATCACCAACACAGTGGACACAGTCTGCTCTGAAAGCTGTTCTTAATTTGCTTTCAGTTTTCCTGGCACACTTTTTCAGCCAGACAGTGGGCTCCGTATTTTGCAGCTACTTGCTGAATAGCTCAGAGCATCAAAGGCAGCTCTGGACACAGAGCATCCCTGGCAGTCTCAGGTGGTTCCTTGTGTTCCCCCTCTGTGTCTCTGCCCCTTGCTGGCTCCTGCAGGGTGAGGGTTAATGCTGCAGTGACTCCACACCTCCATGGTGGGAGGTTCCCCTCCTGAGGGCTGCTCTTGCATGGTGGCCCTGGGCTGACACAGTGCCATGGGGCTCTCTCTTCAGATGGAGAGGGGGATACCTCCTCCTCTTTCCAAAATGATGGAGGGAGGGAAGAGACACTAGACCCACAAAATTATTTCATGTATTTGAATTCCCTTTTGTTCCTGGTCACCTTACTTTTCAGTCATGCTTCCAAATAGACTGGATGATGACACTCAGTATGCCAAAGGAAAAGATCAGTAGCAAAAAAGAAGAAAATAATCATCTAAAGGCTGAATCAAAAGAAAATAGAAATGTATTAACAACACAATTGTTAGAAAAAAATCAGGTTTTCTCTCCCAAAGCTACTGCCAGAGTCTGTTTTACTCATGAGACACAGTCCACTACCCTATGGCAGCTGATACTGCTTATCTCCAAGATGCCAGAGGCTGTCAGTTATTTTCCAGTCTGGGCTATGTACAGCAGTATGTCATGGCACCAAAAATAATCTGAAAACTTCCACTCATCAACAAAGCATTTCAGGCTTTGCTTAAGCTGGCAGCAACTGCAAAGAATTTATCAGGTTATTTCTTTTTCAGGCATGAGCAAGTCTATGAAATGAAATGTAAATTGAGTGTGTTCAAAGCATTGTCCAAACCAAGGAATCTAACACACACAGCTGTTCTATGTAAGAGTTTTAGATCTTTGCTGCATTGAGAAAACAGATACATTCTAACCAGAGCCACATTGCAAATGTTTTTGTTGGGCAAAACTTACAGATTTCTACTAGTAAAACGAACTAAGTAATGACTGTGGAAACAGGAGTAAATATATAGAAATATATTTATAAACACAGTCAGATAAAGGGGAGAAAAGGAAGGACAGCAGCTAATGACAGGTATCAGAAGGAAAGGGCTTTGTGTGCTGAAAGGCAAACAAATGCCCGAAGCTATCACACCAATTGAATTTCATGGTTGTGCAAAGTCTGCATCTCTCTGCCAAAATAACACAGCAAAGAGATTTTATGCTTTAAGCTGCAATGCTGTCGTGGTCACAGAACTCATAAAAAGATTGTTGAGGCTCACGCTTTTAATGAAAATGTTCAAGATCCAGTAGTGGATTCCAAAGCAAAACATATGTTGGAGAGCAGGTCTGGTACCTCCACCATAAACCTCAGTCAAAACCAATAATGAACACTAATTTTACTTTTTTCTTCCTTTACCTACTATGACTACTTATTATGTCTCTTTCTCTTTCTTTTTTCTTTTTTTTTTTTTAATTCTCCTCTTGCCACCAATGAAAATTCTTTTCTTTAGAGGGAAGAAAATTCTTTTCTTTTGATGAGCTCCACTGAAACAAGTGGAAAATATGATAATGCAGTTACCAGTTTAGATTTGGCTCTAAGCTTTTGCTCCCAGTATCTTGACCTTGCTGTCTCAACCCAGGATCTCTAAGGGGCTTCTGTGAGACCCTTTTGGAGGTGATGGAGGGCTGTCACAGGGGCATGAGGGATGCTGTGAGAGGCTCTTAAAAATGAATGGAGAGCAGAAACATGCTCAAGAAAGTTCTGCTTGGGTAAAATTCTCAGTTCATTTTCCAAAACAATTGTAATATCTATTGTGCAGTTGGATAAAAAATGGCAAGTGATGTATCTCTTGTTATTTATCTGCTTTCAAGGAGTTTTAGGGACATGAACATTCAATACAAGTGCTCTGTGGACTCTTTAGTCTTTCATGACTCTTGTTTAGCAGATATTCCAGGAAACCTACATGAGATATTTCTCACTGCTTGTTTGTAAGGCATAACACTAAAGCATATTTCTTATTTAATTTCTTTTCTCCGAGATTATAACAGAATAACTTTCTCAGTGCTGGCTCACAGTATGCTGATAGCACTTACACTGGGTCCTCTGACAGCAATTTTTCACAAGTACTTTAACATTAGATCAAAGTAAGTTCATGGGCATATTCTCACCATGGCATATCTTGTATTATGCTTACTTAGAAGGATGTCCTGTGGATAGGCTGTGAGATTGAAGTCAGCAGAGCTGGTCAGTTCATGCATGTCGACTCCTTGAGGGAATGTTTTTTCCAGGCTACCCACTCCACAGGCATCTAACCAGCTGCTTTATTCCCATCTCAGCTTGTCAGTGATTCTGTGACAACACACTTGATTTTCCTGTGGTAAAATCCCTTCCAAAGCCTCACAAGAAGAGATCTCCTGAGATCCCCATCAGTTGGAATGTCTGTCCCTCTGTGGCTGCTGTCTCCTGGCTGTAACCCCCATGGAATGTGGTCCTGCCATGCTCTCTGTGTGACTCTTCCCCAGTCTGTAGCAGCCCTGTCTGTGACTGGAGGCCTCTCCCATCAACCCACTTGTTCCACAGAGGCAGCAGAGGCTCCACGCTCATGAAATCAGATGTGCAGCTTGGTAGGGCTCTCTGGATGGCCCTGGTCCCCTTTCCTGCTTGAGTGGGGACTGTCCTGTGTGCTGGATTCAACTTTATTGTGTAGATTGTCATACACGAGAAAACTGCATAACCAGTAATTGGTGATATTTTGGGTACTACTAGACAGAAATTGAAATTATTGAAATAATTTCCAATATATCTGGATGGTTGTGCCTGAGCTTGTCTGGCCCTTGCTGTTTGCCTGGATGGCAGCACTGTGGTGTTTTCACACCAGAGACACCTTTGGCTTGCTGAATGCTGCAGCTGGGCGCTTGGAGACAAGTCCAGGCATGCAAGAGCCCAGGTTTATCTTTGGCAGAGAGACTTAAGGTGATGAAGGTGAAGGTGAAGGTGAAGGTGAAGGTGAAGGTGAAGGTGAAGGTGAAGGTGAAGGAAGGAGCTGGCTCTGATAGAGGGTTTTGATCCAGCAGATTTATTCCTGGCCCGAAGGCCTGTGAATCCAGCAACAGCTCCACCAGAACTCCTGACTGTGTGGTCTGTTGGCCCTTTTACCCAGGGGAGAGGGGGAGGGAAGGAACACAGGTGACACCAACCAGGTACGGGGGGAAGTCCTAAGGGACAGAGGACACTTGGATGGCCCAATATCTTTCCAGGGGGTGGGAAGCATCTTCTGAATCCTGCCAACCACTTGACGCCCTTCTGGAATTCCAGGGTTGACAGGCAGCACTCATCAGGGTTCAGGATGTGGAAAGGAGGAATGATTGACACAACTGGCAGGGAATTATCAGGGACTGGACTGGGGTGTCTGAGGCAAATCATGACATCGCACTGCAACAGGACATGATGAGCACTCATCATCCAGCTGCTGTTATTTACTTCTGGTTGAGCCAGCACAGCTGGCAGGAGCAATTCTGGTTTGAAATTAATTTCACAAGTGCCAAGTAGTGCCAGTGGGTTTGAAAGCAGTTTGAGCAGAGTGAAACCCAGGAAGCAGTGGGTCTCACTGGCAACAGCAGTGGGTGTGAGATGAGAGACCCTGGGTTTAGCATCAAGCCCTGTTGCGTTTGTGAGTTGTTGGACCATGCAGGGCCAATCAGCAAGATCAGATGACTCAAGTGAGAGCTCCACTGCTCTAGGCACTCAGCAGACAACCTCTGTCCTTCTGGCTCTATCTGCAAGGGTGAGGAACAGCACCTCCATCTGAGTGGTCCCTCAGCAGGCTCTCAGGGATGCAGCCTGTAAGCTGACCATTCCTTCCTGGTGCTCTGTTTACTTCTTCACCAGACCTTCCACTACCATTGCATCAGTGTTTGCAGCAGTGGGGCTGGGACTCCCCTTACACTGGCCAGAAACTTGTGTGCCACCCACCCCTTGATCTGGGGACAGTCTCTACCCTGTGGCATGCTGCTCAGGCTCTGCACTTCTCCCTGCCCCCTGTGCCTCCAGGCTCTCCTGGTCAGGCCAGGTCACCCTGCTGCTGTACCTCACTATGGAGATGAGGGCAAGGCCATGGCACAAGAATAGCTGCTCTGCAAAACCCCAATACTGTCCTTGTCCATTTTTTCACCTATTTGCAGAAAGACATTAAAAAATATAGCAAAACAACTGATAAATAAACAAAAAAAGTGATGAGATAATGAAACTGTTCTGCATAAAGCCAAATTTAAACTTATAGCTTCAGGTTAGGGAAGCAGCTCTGGCGGGTCTGACCAGGGGATTTGCTGAGAAAGAAGAATGATGGATCCTGTACACTGGATGCCTTTATGTGGCTCTGAGAAAGTGTTTCTTTCTTGTCTTCTTTTTTTGGTGCATCTGTGAAACAATCAACTCTTGATGGTTGTGCTTCTGCTCTGCAGACCCTCACTGTCAGCCAGGTGCCTTCTGCAGTGCCCTCTTTGTAAACATGGAGTAAAACCTCTTTTTATATTTATCATTCATATCTGGAGGTTCTCCAAGATCTGTTACCATTTTAGTGTGAAGCCCACCTCACCTTTGCAGTAATATTTTACTTCTTTGTAGATGGGAAACCTGATTGCATTCAGGTGTCTGCCTGGGTAAATCAAAATTTAGTGATATACTGTGATTAGTGAATCCACTCTTTAGTGCAACTGCTTATTTTGTGGAAATGTGCTGAAAAATCCTCTTCTTGACCAACTCTTCCCCTTTTGCTTTAGCTGCTGAAGTGTTCCTGTCATGTGAGAAGTGCTCTGTGCCATAGCTTTCCTTTGATGTTTTGGCTTTACCTCACCCTGAAAACTAGGATTTTTACTGAGAGGAGAAAATTGACATTTCTTCAGACAAAATTGTAAACATTAATTTTATCTCAGAGTTGGAAAATTCAGATTTTCTATAAGAATAGGAATGTGTTAAAAACACAATTAAACCTAGTAGGTCTGGAAGTAGCTTTCAGATTTCTGCAGCTTGTCAGAGTTCTGGAGGTCCTTTAGTGAAAAAATCACCGCTGTTTATGTAGGAAATGTTTCTAATCTTCTTATTCTCAGGGTTTTTGGAAAGCATTTCTTTCAAACCTGACAAATTCCACCAAATAGCCCTTGCATGATGCATAATGTTGACTATGCCAGATTTAATAAAACCAGCATGCTAAATGAGCCAAACCACAGAGCCTTAATATGACTGTTGCTCTTTATTGATATTGTTCAGTTCCAGTAAACTCCAGCCTTTTCCTGTAGTGTACAGTTATTAGTCAGATCTTCTTCAATCAAAATCACCCTAATGCAAGGTAGCAAGATAATACATTGCAGCAAATCCTACCCATTGAAAGCAGAACTCTTCGGGAATGTTCTCTAAAGTACCATAAAATAAGCACAAAATGCAATGGGCAGAGCTGGAGTCAGCACTGCTCTCAGTGCTGGGTTTGCCTCTGAGGCTGTGAAAAGGTTCAGCTGCTTCAGGCCTGTGGGTGGTCACTGTAAAATGTCCATGACCCTGCAGCGAGGGTGCAAACAGGCGTTGCTGAGATGGAGGAACATCTTGAAGTGATCCACTCCCTAGACTTTGATCTTCCACTAAAAGCCACCTCTTCTAACTCCTCCAGCCCACTCAGTCTCATTCTTTAGACTGGGCTTTTCAGTTTGTACTGGCGAGAAAGATTTTCCTCATTATCTGTTAAAGAATAATTGCACTTATTTAGACGTTGTCTTTTTCTGATGAAACACCGGGGTGATCTTCCAAAGGACACAGAGAGATATTTCTTTTTAGATTCAAAATGTATTTAACAGTCCAGGAGTACTTTGGAGGCTTTATTGACATCTTTGCTGAAATACAGCAGGTGATTTCTATCTCACAAATCCCAGCTAAATCAGAAAAACAGTCTCAGGGAGAAATGTTTCAGGTGTTGCAAGGAGCAAGTTTTAGGAGTGTTTTGGTCTCATAGTGGCAATTTTCTCCCCGTTGTTTTAAGCTCACACTTTTCATCCTGATAACTTTGGATGTTATATTTGAAGTTGAACTATAGATCAAATGAGGTAAGTTTAAGGGTAGAATACTCTTCTCTTACCCAGACATTGCTGCAGCTTGAGATAATCTTGTGTTCAGCAGAGTGCTGAGTGAGATTGTTTGAAACCCTTGAGCTCCCTGTGCGTATAATCCCCTTTGGTGGACTTTGGGTGGGAGCCCAGGTTTTCCCTCCATCTTGTTAGCTCCATTGTTGACCCATTTGACCTCAGAGGTGAAGATGAAGAAATCCTGAGGACTTCTCACAGCGAAATATTTCTCAAATGCAAGATGTCCTTAGCCAGAACAGCCTCCTCATTCTCTTTTGGGAACGAGGGTCCTGCTGGCCCAAACCTCAGAGCTCTGCTCTGATGGCTTAGGGAGAGGGAGGAGTGCTGCTGGGGAAGCTACGGCACACACATGAATGCTGGGAATATTATTCAGATGATATTGACTTTCCCCTCAGTTCTCACTTGCACTTGGGATAATATTTGTCATACAAAGAAGGCAGTGAGGTACAGGCAAAGCAAATTTACAAGGATTTTTTGAGTCAGCTTTTGTCCTCTGACTGTGGATTATGGACGGACGCAATTGCTGTGGATGGCACCAGTTTGCTCACATTAGTGTTAATCAGGATGAGACATTTAGGACTTTGCATGATGAGAGAAAGCAGAGGTGAGGAAACACATTACACATAAGCAAATTTTTTTGCCTTAGGACCTGTTTTACTGTAGAGAGTGATTGAGGAGCTTAATCACTTCTGAAGGAGGAAAGCCTGTCTTTATCATGCACTACAAAAAGCATAAGCCTTACAGAGAAAAGAAAAAGGGGAAACAAGAGCCACAAGAAGACTTCTGCACCTTAGGAATGGCTTATCCAAAGTGCAAAGGGAGACAGTGCTGTGCATGTGTGCAGAATCAGTGAAGAAATCAATCATGAGGCCTGTAACCAAGTCACAGCAGGAAATAAGTACCTGTAGGAATGACACCTTGTTTCCCTGTTACCAGGTCCTACAGAGTTTTGGTCTCGTGGGAGTTAAGCAATTTATTTAAACAGTTACTATTCAGTGAGTGTCCACTATTTTCCTAAAGAAAAATGGAGAAGGAGGCACAGTATTTCTGAAGGTGGCCAAAATCTTCCCTGAATTAAAATAAAGATATTATAGTCATAATATTTGCAGCCAGCAGTTGTCCTTGCTGATGAGTAGGGAATATTTAGGGATATATAAATCAGTTCAAATAATTCAAAGATTTTCAAAAATCTTATTCCAAAACAAATGGTTTAGTGAGCCCCAATCTGTGCAGTTGATGTGGATTCTTATGCATTCTTATGGAGCCATGAACAATAATAAGCCATAAATCCACGCTTCCAGCCAGGAGTGGATGCTTGTGGAACAGCTGGTCTTAGTTCAGTGAAGAATGTAGATGTTTCCTAGACATCAGAAAGCATCAGCTTGGTTCAAAGTTAATGTGTTCAGGGCTTAACTCAGGCACTTAAATACCTGGAATTCTGCCATGGGCTCTTTTACTAGAGGTTCACACAGGGGAGAGCCCCTCAAAACTTTCCTTCTTGGCTCTCTAAGAAGTTGTTAAGGGTCTAGGACATTTTGACTAATCTTTCTGAAGTGTTCTGGCTATCTTTCAGCTGGCTTCTGATAAATGGAAGCCTTGTTCCTCGTCGCAAATCATACCAAGTTTAATGAGTCTAATGAGCTTTCTGCTCTCAAACTGCTTATTGATTCTCCTAGACAACAGACTAATTTGTTAATGAAACAGAATACACACCAGACATTCAATTGGTCAAGGGACTTTAATTCATGTGCTTTATATAAATTATACAAAACTTATTTATATATTTATATAATTTGGACTCAGCATCAAATAGTCTCACTAAGAGGATTTTCTCAGTAGGACAATTGTTTTCTTGTCAAAATGAAGTGATTCTTGGGATACTCAAGTGATTTACTCAGTGGTTTATGGTCATGGAATTGTTTTTCTTATTCAGTTTCTCAAGAAGTTAGGACTAAAATGCTGACAGTCCAGAGAACTTCGGGGGAGTGGAGAGGAAACAACCTGTGATTGCTCACAGAGAGTAGTGATCTGCAGTGGAGAGAGACAGACCCATCTGAGAAAATGGGAGACAGAGAGAGAGTCTTGCTCTAACACAGTACTTTGGAAGAGCTGGGGGCATGATTGCTGTCAGCCACAAGCACCTGTTTGCTCTGCCAACACTCTGCTTCGCCCACAGTTTGACTTTAAAGCTTCCCACTGCCGCTGTTAGTGGGGGAGTGCAAGAGAATTCTTTATGCAAGACACAGTCAAATGTTTGCAGTTCAAATTAATTAACAAGCTTCCCCCCAAAGCAGTGTGAAAGCACAGCTCCCACACACGGCCCTGACACTGCCCTGGCTGCTCCAGGGACATCCAATGTTGTCATTTTCTCCCTCCCTGCATCGAGGGCTCCTGCAGGAGCTGTAGCGTGGCAATGCACCGCCTGTCACCACTGTCCCCAGGACTGCCTTGTCTGGCTGCTGCTCCTTTTACTGCCAGCCACTGAGAGGAGCAGGAGCCTTTCCCACTAGGGCTGCTCAGTGAGCCAAGGCACTCACTGCTCTTTACTTTCTCACCCCAAGTATTTCTGTCACCCCTCAGGGAATGAGATTGGTGCTCTTCAGGTGCATGTAATCACTAACAACCCACAAAGAGGAAGCTGCTGAAGCAAGTGGTTTGGGAATAGGCCATTAGCCAGAAAACTTATAAATTTTTTGCTAACTCTTCAGGACAACAATTTCTCTGACAAATCAGGATCCATTTATGGCTGATTCACAAAAGGAAGGTTAAATTCATCAGACTGTGTATTTAAAATGAATAGTTCAACATGCTCCTGGCTGAAAATGTATCACTCTGCTAAATAAGTTTAGAGAAAAGACTAATACAAGAAGACTCTCATATGTAAAGCTCAGCAAGTTCATGAATATTTTCAAGGTAATAGCTTTCATTTCCCTGTGAGATAGCTTGCAAATTCACAAGACTTTCAGTTCGTGGTTTCTTTTTCCAAAATCATTGTGCCCTGAGAAATGTATTACTATTTCTCAGATAGATTCCTCTCATGAGCTGCTGTATTACAGCCACATGAGCGTTCACTGTATTTTCATTTCTCATCACTGCAGGTAAAGTAATGTAATTCCATAACTTTTCATTTTTACATAATTCCCAATTTCTTGTTGCATAGTAGCAGTTCCTCTGTTTGCCAGCACACTGAAAACTCTGGCTGTTGCAGAAAAGCAGCTCTCCCCAAGCTACACTACAGAAATTAATATATTTACACAGCAAGTGGCTTGTATTTTTAGTCCTCTGAATTCCATGGGATAATTTTAGACTTTGGACCAGAAATGTTTTAATTAGCCTTTTTAAAATTTTTAAATATAGCTCAAAGCCAGGAGTTTTTATTCTCTCTCTCTCTAATGAGTCAGTCCCTGGGAGCCTTTACCTCCTGGCAGAATAAGACAGTGAGAGAGACACTTCCTTCACCTCCCCTCTCCCCCTGGCAAGAATAGAAAATACCTGCCACATCCTGCAGTGGGGCTATGCATAACCTAGAAGCTAACTTAATTTCCTTCAGCTCCCAATACTTTCCCTTGGCTGACTTGTCCCCTCCCTTTTTCTTAGTGTCCTCTGAGACACTTTGCAACTCATGTGGGAATGCTCACATTCAACTTAAAGTGAATTTGGAACGCAATATTTATGTGCTGTAAAATGCCTTGGGGCAATTTGAGCATGACACCCACCATTTTTTGCCATCTACTAATATTTTTAATCCATCCCAAAAGCAATCAAGGCAGCGTGACAAGCAGTTATCATGGGCTGCTCATCACTCACAGTTTCATTACCTAGTGAAGATCTAGTGATTTTTCGTTGTCACATTTATTCTAATTATTCACAAGGAATAGAAGTTTAGAGTTGATCATGAGTGTCAATTAGACCCAGGCTTTACAAGATGTGAAAACATTGCTGTCATTCACTGTTTGCAATAGCAGTGATAACGTTAATTGGAAGAGAACTCTTCACTGATAATTTTCTGTCACCTTCAAAGTAAATATTGAAATACATTTTCCTTTGCTTGGCGTTGACTTTTGTGTTCTTAGTGTTTGATCACGGCAGGAGAATAAACACATCTGTCATTAATATTTCACCATGAAGTCAATTCAAAAAAATCAAAAAGTGATTTATGTAAGACTTTCCAGTTGGGGCTGAAGGGACACCTGGATCTCTTAATAAACTGTATTTAATTTTCTTTTCATGGTAATAGATCCCATTTGACCCTGAGAAGAGGCAGAGCAGTCAAGATAGCATTTGGACACTCAGAGAAAATGCTCCAGATAAAAGGTTTATGGGCATAAAGAGTCGCGCCAAGGTGGGGAGATGTGCAGGTGGACTTGCACATGAGCCCTTAAGGACCAAACAGATGGAAAAAGTTGGGATATGTGAGCAGCATATTTTTTTTTCCCTCTGACTATCCCACAATACAGAGATGGTAATGCAGTAAGATGAAGAAAGGAAATTAGTAAGAAAATTGTGAGTGAAGCCTTCTCTGAGCTGCCCTGCCCACTGGGTCACAAAGATTTGTGCAGTTCCAATGACTTGGAATTCTCCACACTGGAATGATCTGGCTGTCTGGGCTGAAGAGGACTGGCATGGTCATTTCCTCTGGGATATAGAGGAAGCTCCTGAGGATGTTCATTAATGTTCCTTAAAGGCAGATATGGGATGAATGGATGTAGGGACCTCAAGGGCATCTTTTTGCTGTCTGAGACATCTCTGACTGTAGCAGGCTGAGTCTCCTGAAAGCCTTCAGCATTATCCCTCCAAGGGCTGATAAGATGCATACAGATGTGGCTCCTCTGACTCCTGGCAACCTCCTCATATCTGGAGATGGGCAGGTGTGACTCACTGCATTACTACATGATTTGTTTTTAATGGACTCATAATTAAAAAAAAAAGAAAAAGAAAAAGAAAGAAAAAACAATCCTCTAACATTCATGTGGACATGGATCACCATAGCCTGATTGATTTTTGAAACACCTTAACAAATGCTTACTTTTTTACTCTCTCTCCCTGCCTTTCCTAAAATCATCTATTTCCCTCTGGATAGGAAGTGTGTGGTGTGTCAGCTCTGCTGCTCAGAGAGCTCCTCCTCTCCAGTACAGATATCTTCAACTTCTTGCTCCATTTTCAAACCCAAGCAGAAGTACTGGTGTACAAGTCACAGACTGATTTTGGGTTTGTTTCCACAAGAGTTCTTATTGGTGTTGGCTTCCTCCTATAGTTCTGAAGCTTTTACCTCCTACCTTGCTGTGCCTGTGGCTCCAGGTTCATCACTCCTTTGGTTTGTGTCCAACTTCTGATGACTAAGTGCTCCCTTTACTTCAGACTGAAGGTTTCCTGAGTCAGTGTAGCTCTGAGTCAGCCCCACTGCCTGTTTGCAGCCCTTCTTGTGCACCCTTGGTGCAGTCCGGTATCTGAGGGCTTTTTTCAAATGTTGGGAATTGCTTCATCATGTGATATTTGCTTCAGTGAATGCATGGTACCTGGGAACTAGAGTACCTCTGCTATGAGCCTTTGAAATAATTTTTTTTCATCTCATCATCATGAGGGTATTTGTTGATCTGGTATCTTCTGCATGGCCATTCTCCGTTGGTGTGTCATGGGTGAGTTCTGGGTCATCCCTTCAGGGCAGGTTATTCAGCCCCTATCCAGCCTCTGAAGAGGCAGCCTTGTTTTCTGCTTTGTCCTCTGATCAAAAGCATTTCCTACATATTTTCCCTGTTACACAGAAGTCAGTACCTCAGCTCTGCGCTCCAGTTCCAATTTGCCTCTCAAGGTCATTAACATATTCTGAAAGTCACTGTTCCCTGTTGTCACATATGTGACTGTTTTCATTTTTTTGCAGAGTAAAAAAACCTGTTTCTCCTTCAATTCTTGCAGTTGCTCTCTGGTTTTCAGTCCCAGCTGTAAGGGCTGCTCTGTGTCCCCACTCAGCATGTGCTTGTCATTTCTTCAGTAATGGCTCAGAGATGGTTCTGGGCTCCTCCAAGGACCTGCCTGTGCTGGTGCCTGATCTCCAGGTGCTCTGCCCTGAGTTACACATCCCTGCACAGCACTGGCCCTTCTCAGTTTGTGCCAATCCCTGCATTTGCCAACGGAAATGAAGCTGCTGGTGGGGGACTGTGAAAGTCATGCCTATGATCCTCCAGCCTCCTCTTCACAGGAAAGGTCTGACCAGAAACATCCAAGAGGTTCCTCTCAGAGGCCTTCAAGCTATCTAAGCCCTGCCAAATGTGTGATCTGAGATGAAGGATGTCTTGACTTGTCACCATCTAATGTGGTGCTTCCATGAATGCTAACTGTGCCTCTGCTTGAGGAGCTGCCTCTTCTCACCTTTCCTAAATTCCTGGGTATATGGCTTAACAACAGCTGCTGATCTTATAGTCTTCTTAAACAAGGGAACAAGAAGGCATTAGTATTTCCTCTAAATTAGAATCACTATGAATGAGGAAAGGAATCATAGAATAGGAAAGCAATATGTAAGTTGCTGATTCTTCTTCCTGAATTTACTTCCTCAAAAGTTTCATAAGGGCTGAGGTTAAAAGGCAGTGGTTCAATACAGGCAGTAGATGTGCTGTGTGTGGAAAAGAGTAGGGTAATAAAAAAGGCATTTCTTGCCCAGGAATCTCCTGAGCCTGTGGCATCACTTTCTTCCACTTGAAACATCCTAGTGTTCTTAATCTGAACTGTCCTTTCTACCCAGCCATATGGAATTACTCTTTCTCTTGCATTGTGTGTGGCTCTGTTTCTAGTGGAGTTCCAACCTGCATGCTTTGTGCAGGGATTTAGCTTCCCTGGAAGGATTTAAGGTGCTGAACACATCAGAAGGATCTTGAATTCAAAAGAAATATAGGTCTTAGTCTTCAAATGCAGTCTGAAAACAAACATTCCTTCTAAAAGTAACTACAAGACTTAAAGAAAAAGGTGCCTGATATTTCATCCAGAGGAAAACCCAATCAGACTTCAAACCTGATTAGAGCTTTTACCTTGAGATCTTGCAAGTGAACTGAAATCAAATGAAGGACTATAATGACCAAGTAGACACAGTGGGTGTGTGAGGCTGCAGAGTAATGGACATACGTTTTTAAAGGCCATGGAGTGGCACAGGCTACTGTCCATAGCCACGCCAGTACATTTAAGCCTGTAAAACAATATTTCAGTGCTCTTTGTCTTGACATTTTACCAATCTTCCAGCCACTCTCAGGTCTCAGACTGAAAGCCAGACCGGTTTTTTTCCAACCTTTTTTTACCTGCTGTCACACAGAGTTTTCCAGTGAGATATCCAAAAAGATGCTTACAATTTGTATGCTCTTACTATGGGTCAAAGCATTTCTTCCAATTTTCTTGCTTTTATCCCTGCTTGAAGTAATTTGTCACCACTGAAAAATCATTACTGCCACTCCTCATTCACCTATTTTTTTTCTGTCAAAGTCCCTGGCCTATTCCCAGAAAATCCACTTTTAAATAAAATGGGAATCTGGTAACAGAAATGGCCAAAAGAGCAGATCCTCTGTGACCTCTCATTTCCACTTGCCACCATGTGATGGAGGTCTTTTTGCACCTTGCTTCCATCAAGGCTTCTAAAATCAAGAAAATTAGATTTCGTCTGTCTTTCTGCCACTGAGTTTGTACCTTGTGGTATTTTATTTCTGCTATGTGCCCTGTCAGACAAGGGCAAGTGACAGAGAGGGAGGTTAATGGCAGCAATGAGCTGCTTGTGCTCAGTGCTCAGTGCAAGGGTGCCCTTTCCTGACTCTCACATTCAGCTGTCACCCAGACAGCAGCACAGCTGTGCTCCCTCTCAGCAAAGGCTGTGTCTGCCCGTGGTCTGCACTGTGCTGGCTCTCACGAGGCTGTGCCTGCACTGGGCTTTCACAGCACTGCCAGCACCATGGCAGGAGGAGCCCACCTCTCCGAGCATGTGGGACTGCTCAGCTGAGCAAACTCAGTCACCATGGGGGTCCAGGCTGGAACCTGCAGTCACTGCCAAAGGCAGAGGAGGAAAACCCCATGGCCTAAGGACACACTCCTTGCAAAGCAGCCACTTCATCTCTAATCTCTCAACCCTGCTCTGCCAGGAAAAACTACAAGTAATTTTGAAAGACAGATCTAGGAATGAAAATTTATAATAGTAATGAAAAAAAGGTGGTTCTATCTGAAGTATTGCTTTTGTGGTCACTTTTGTAACATCCCGTTATAGGTTTTAAATTATTTTTCTAGCTGTTTCCCCCAGGAGATAGATAGCTGATCATCTTTCACTCTCTGCCTTTGCTGCACAAATGCCAGCTACCAGCTTTTGGTTGTTCCAGCTTGCATGCATGCAGTTAAACTTTGAATAGTTTTCTCGACTTGTGTTTAGCTTTGGGAAGTCAATAGCTTGTCCAGTTTTTCAGTTAATCTAGTAAAATATATGCCTGCAAATGCAACACTTGTCTGGACTTTATATTTTTAAGGAGCTTCTCTTTTTATGAAATAAAGCTATTCTGCAGTTCTAACATCATGCAATGTAATACGTGCAGTCACATTAAGAAGTGACTGACCTGTCACAACCCAGAAGTCATCAGAGAGCCTTTAGTTTGTTGTGGAAGTGTGGTAAAGTAAGAGGAAGTCATACTGTATGGAAAGATAGCACAAATTCAAATAACAGGTGAAAAAAAATTAGTGTGAGAGAAGTTGAAGGTAATTGGATAATGATTTGCACTAATTCATGGCATCCTCTTACAGCTCTTCCTTTGGTTATTAGAGCTACACAGAAATCACACATACATACACAAAACAACAAAAAAAAACACACCAGGAAAAGTCTCAAGTGTGTTCAGAGTTTTTAATTTTTGACTTTAATTTCCAAAATTAACATAGTCAAAAGTCTCATTGAAATTCTTCTGAGAATCTGATTTTAAAAGCCTGAATGGTAAGGAATTTAGGCATCTGAGATGAAAACACAAAAATAAGAATTTTCAAAAGAGCTGCTACTTCTCAAATGTATTTAAAAAAAATGCAAAAATGAGATCTATAGGACCCTTTGTCTTTATTGCCAATATTGCCCTTTAAAAAAACCTCAAATCCCCAAACAATTAATTGATCTTCTGAAACTCCAGCATGCTTTCAAATACATTATTAAAAATATATAAATTTAATATACTGTTTTATTTTGTTGAGTTCCTACCTGAAGTGCTGGAAGGTTCATTTATGATGACACATCATTCTTCAGTTATGTTAGACGTGTCATTCAGTTAAATCTATTTCTGATTGAACTTTGAAAAATATTGGCATTTTAAGCACTCTTGATTTACTAGAAAACTGAAGAACAAATGTCAAATTCTAGGTATTCACAAAAAAGCTTCTTTAGTAGTGGACTCTGGCTGATAAAGTTTGACATCCCCCTATTTGGAAAATTTTATTTAACTGAAGCTATTTTGAACAACGTTGAGGTAGATGAAAGCTGCATCTATTAAATCATGCCATATTTTATAATGCTTTTATAGCTGCTGTCAATTGGTCTGAAAGTCAGAAAAACTGCCTGGCAGATGAGAACATTAAGTTCCTGGTTTCTGGTTCATTACTGAATGCAAGTAATCATCCTATTACTGGAATGGATAATTGAAATGTAGAGCTATAGATTAGCTGAAATGTGAGGAGTGGCATTTTTTTTTTCCATAAGCAGCACAGTTATGCCCTTTCCATCTCCCCTCTCAGGATTGCACTGGATTTCAGGCTGGCCAATTAGCAACATTAACAGCTCCTCTGGGCTGGAAGGAGCCACTGGAGAAAGATGACATTTTTGTGATCTTTGTTTCAAATGTTCTGTCTCTGTGGGTTTAATGCGATAGTCCAATTAACACAGAAACAGGCTTATTTGGCAGTTATCTTGTTCTGGTTTATAGCAATGATTTCGAGTAAAGAATTGTACCCATGTAGATGTACCTTCATGTTAACAGCCAGTGCAGGCTGACTCTCCAGCTGGAAAAACAGGAGCAGTGATTCAGACCTGTACTTCATTATGAAGGATGGCTCGAAGCACTCTCAGTGGAAAACAGGAGCACTGTTTCCTCTTCCATTACAAACACAACTAGGAACAAAAACAGATTTGTTATGAAATGAGTTATTCTGTCTCCCTAGATGGGTACCAACAGTTTGAAATTTATCCTAGACACAGAAATATGCTTTTTAAAAATAGGAGGTATTGTCAGAAAGAACAAACTTCATCACTGATTAAAGAAGAATTGCACACAGGAACACTTTATCATCCAGCATAAAGGAACTTCAGAGACTCAATCTATAAAGATATTAGACTAATTGAAATCAGATGCTGAATTTAAGATTAAAAAAATTATTAAATTTTATTTTATTTTTTTGTCTGTTTTCAAAACAGATACTACTATCTAGTACAACTCTTGAGTGAACATTAGAGAGCTAAATATAAGCAATAATTCATTGCATGAGGGAAACTGGGGCAAAAACTGTCCTACTGGAAACTCTGAGTCATTCTTTATCTTTTTTTCATAGGATGAGCTTTTGTTCTGCACTGAACAAATTTTTCACCCACACCCACATTTGTGCTTCACACTGACAATATAGACTTTGTTTTAAAAAAGAAATTGAAATTCACTTCCTAGTCCTCAAACTTAATCAAGACCCTATAAAAAGTTGAATAAAATGCTGCTCAAATGATAGAATGAGGAAATCTCAAAAGTGCCATGTTTTCTAAATGTCTTACTTGAAATGTAAAAAAAAAAAAATATATGGACCATCTCCACGCTGTTTGTTTTACAACAGGCTGTTCACAACACTGGTTCAAAATGATGAAGTAGTGGATGAAGTGTCGGGCTCTCACTTTTGCTACACATTCCCCCAGAAATCCAGCCAGCCGCCGCCGGAGCGCTTCCCCCATACGGGCGCTTGGGGCGGCAGCAGCCGAGCAGCAGCTCTGCTCCGGCTCCTGGGTGGCGATATCTGGAGGGGGCTGATGCTGGTGGCAGCAGCATCCTGCTTGCCGTGCCCCGGAGGTGCGGCCAGGTTCGTGTTACAAGAGCTCTGGTGGGAGGCTTGGTTTGCCAGATCTCGTCTTGTGTTGTTTCTCTCTTCCGACACCTTTGTCTGCAAAATTTCATCAGGATTAGTGATTCACCTAATGCTGTTTGACATCAGTGTCAAGGCTCACATTTCTTATTAATACAGAGATGTGGGCCGAAATTCTGATTGCTGGTAAACCTCTAATTTGATATTTTCTCTCTTCTGGATGCTTTAATAAGACCTAAAATGACCAGCAGGCTGGACACCAGCTAAGGTCCTGCTCAGTTTTGGCCAGCAGAATACCAAGCTTTTCACTCCAAAAAGTGCAGGCTTGGGGCACTGTCATTACTACATGGTTTGACTTCCCACCGGCTGTTTAAAATATTTTGTGACCCTGTAAGAGGGTCATTAAAGATTTCTTCCATAAGCAAAAGAGCATGCAGGTCCTTGAGGCTCACTGCATCTCCTCTTGGGACATAATCCCTTCTCTGAAAGCCGCAGCTACAAGTGACAACGCCACCCTGGCAGCCCCTCTGTGATTTTAGGAAGGAGCAGGCAGAGGGGCAGCTCCGGGCAAAGCCTCGTTTTTCCTCACCGATGACCGTGCACAAGGGCCATGCGAGCGCCTTGGCCAGTCTTTCCTCCGTGAGAGGAACCGCTCGTTTGGTGATAAATCAGCGAGCGATTGATGCCCAGGAGCAGAAGGAGCGGGAGCAGCGGTGAGCCCATCCAGCCCCGCCGCTCGCTGATTGCGCGGCCGCTCCCCTCCAGCGCCAGCTGCCCTGGCCTGAAACTGCTGCTGCCCTGGCCTGAAACTGCTGCTGCCCTTGCCTGAAACGGCTGCTACCCTAAAACTGCTGCTACCCTAAAACTGCTGCTGCCCTGTCCTGAATCTGCTGGTGCCCTGGCCTGAAACTGCTGCTGCCCTAAAACTGCTGCTACCCTAAAACTGCTACTGCCCTAAACTGCTGCTACCCTAAAACTGCTACTGCCCTAAAACTGCTGCTACCCTGGTCTGAAACTGCTGCTACCCTAAAACTGCTGCTACCCTAAAACTGCTACTGCCCTAAAACTGCTGCTGCCCTGGCCTGAAACTGCTGCTGCCCTGGCACTGCTGCTGCCCTGGCACTGCTGCTGCCCTGGCACTGCTGTTGCCCCTAGCAGGGCTCCCAGTGGGGTCTGCCTGACTTTTCTCACCTCACCCCGGCTTGGTAATCTCTGCTGCTTTTCTCCATAATTCATCCTTATCTGAAGTTCAAATACATCTCTCTTCGCAGAAAAGTAAAACAGCTTCAGAGTAGCTCCATTCACAACTCAAACTTTTGTACATTTCCTCTCACTTCTACTCTGGAAAGAAAATGCCAGCATCCTTTCCAGTTATTCATGTATTTTGCTAATCTAACTATGCCTGGTAAATCATGATGACAGGTGGAAGTGAGAGCACCATTTGCTGCAGCTGAGTTTATCTCTCTCTGGGTGTAGATACACACACAGAGCAGAGCTTTGAGAAGAGTTCATATTGTTAAACCTCTAACTTCCTTGTTGCTCCTGCAGGGTGGTGCACTTACACTGAAAATCAGGGCTCTCAGTGAAAACAGAAACCCTTAGGCTCACCCCAACACCCTTAAATCCAAGGGCAGAATTTATTATGCCTGTGCTCTGATTCTCTAGTCTGAACCAAAGCTATTTAGGATGCATTTCTGACAAACAATCTTCTCTAAAATTATTATTTTTTAATTTCCCTTTTTTTTCCCTGGAAGTTTTGTCAGGTTCCTTTTCCTTTTCCTTTTCCTTTTCCTTTTCCTTTTCCTTTTCCTTTTCCTTTTCCTTTTCCTTTTCCTTTTCCTTTTCCTTTTCCTTTTCCTTTTCCTTTTCCTTTTCCTTTTCCTTTTCCTTTTCCTTTTTTCCTTTTTCCTTTTCCTTTTTTCCTTTTTCCTTTTCTTTTTCTTTCAAAAAAACTGTGACTGTACTTCTGGGGCATCTTCTCCTGCAAATTCTTTTCTTTCTTGCAACCCTGGTTCCGTTTCTGACTCTTGTTATGTGTCTAGTCTGTGTGGCTGCTGAAGAAGAAATAAACTGAGTAGTTTTTGTTTCAACCTATTTAATGGGGAGCTAAGCTTTTCTTATTCTTTTAAACTTTATAGACTGTGTAATAGTTCCTTCAAGCTAGACTGGCAGTGAGAAGACTGAAAGATTAATGCCAGCAGAATGTGTGTCTTCTGCACACAGTGAAACATTTCACTGAGGAGATGCTGCATCCTCATGTCTGAAGCCAGCCAGGCATGGGAAGGCAAGGCTCAATGCTCACCAGCCCTGGGGTAGGCTCCTGGCCACTGCCCTTTCCCAGGGCCTCCCCAGCATCTCTAGAGGCAGTTTGGCTCTTTCAGCATGAGCCTTCTGGTGCCTGGCTAAGGACCCTGGCCCGAAAATCCAGCCCCATTTCCCACCTGGGCAGTGAGCTGGGGTTTCCTTGGTATGGCAGTCTGGTCAGGTTGGTTTTGCTCTGAAGAGATGTTATTATATCACCGGGAGGTTTTTCCAAGTTCAAAAGGAGCCTGAAAGCCTTTCCATTACATTCAATAGCCTTTTGGTTTTGTTGGAGAGACAGAAATAAAAATTCAAGCCTCCTTCCAGAAAGTGTCACCCCTTTTCGCTCCATTACATATTCTCTCCCTTGTGTGGTAAACTTGCAAGTGGCCAGGACAAGCTGCATTGCTGTCTCAGACAGGCAGGAATCCTTCCAGGGCATTTGCTAAGTGACTTCTTACTTCTCCACTTGTATAATTTCCATGGCATGTTCCTTAGCTGGCTTTACACTGTCTTGGAGAAGGCTGTCCCTGCCAAGTCCTGAGGGTGCTGTGAACCAGGGCTCATGGAACTTCTCTCTGTCTAGAAGCATGTATCCTGTGTCTCTTAAACTTTAGAGCTTCTTTGAAGCACCTTTACTTCCTATTTAAAAAAACTTCAATGGGCAGAATTGTCTGTGACACTTACCTGAGGAGTATTCCTGGCTGCCATAGAGAGCTTAGCTTTTGGTGCCCCTGTGACACTGAGAGAAGAGCCAGAGTAGGACTTAACAAGAATGATGGCTGCAGAAAAGAGGGATGATGAGTCTGAAAGGAGAATTTTAGTTTTTATTTTCTACACAGAATTCTTTACTCTTTTTTTAAGCAACATCAAAGGCATAATCTCACCTGTCCTCTACCAGGGCAACATAAAATATTATCCTCGGTCAGTCAAGGACATAAACTATGAAATGAGTTTCCCCATTTTTAGTATTTCCAACATTATTATGGCAGTAGATTAAATGTCAAGGACCCTAGATGTTTTATTATTATCTATAATGAGTTGAAAGACATGAAGTCACTTTATAGCATGGGACTGGGTTGTCTATAGAGAGCATAAGCCTGAATTGCATGATGGAAACATGAGACAAACTCAGATACAGAAGTTGAGGTTCAACTGGAGACTTTTGAAGGCAGTAGAGTTTTCCTGATTTAGTGTAACCATGGATTTGGCCTTGGGGTGGTGGGTCATTTTAAGTTTCAATCTGCTGCTAGTGCTTAAGGACCCCACAAAAGGCTATTTCTTTCTTGAATTTTTGATTTAATGAAATACAGCACGGATTCTTCTGCTAGTAAAAGGAGTACTTGTCTACTGCTGATTTTGTTTGCTGTGATTACCATCTCTTTCAATCTCATTTGCAGATGACTTACAGCATTTAACTTGTTTCCCATAGCTGGTTCAGACACCCACGCATGTTTTTCAGTCTCTCATCCGTGTTGACTTACATCTGTTCTCTCACTGTGCCTCAGTTTCACTTTGGACTTGTAGATCTGAATTTGTCACCCTAAGCTTCCCTTATGGTAACTGGAGAGTAGGAGCCACAGTCAGGATCTGAGCAACGTTGGAAGTCTGATGCAGGAGGAGATGAACACAGGGAATGTGTATTTCACATGGTAATTAAGAATGGTTTGAAATAAAGAGAAAAAACACGGTTTTCTTTAGTGCTTAACTAAATTACTACATTCTATCACAGTCTTCAGAAACCCAGGAGGGACAAGAGTCAGCTCATACTCTTGGCTCTTTGTTACCTGTGGTGCCCAAGAATAAACAGCTCAGCAGAGAGAGAGCCCCAGGGCTAGGCTGTTATTCTTTATAGAGAAGCATTGTGTCTGTATTTCTAACCAGGAGAGGCAAATTTTGAGCTATCAGAACATAGGAAATGGAATTATGCTTTTTCCTGGCTGTGGCTTTGCCTAGCCTAGATAGGCTAGCTCTATCCAACATAATTGCTTTGGCCAGAGGCACCTGCTTCATGGACACTGCCATCACTCAGAAGATGGCAATGGACAACTGAGAACCCACCAAGAACAGCAACCTGAAGTGCAATGTGAGGATGGCCAGGACTTGCCTGCTTGCTCCCCTGCTCCCTGGCTTAGTGCTGTGGGAAGTGGTACTGGGAGCTGTTCCCCATGGAATTCCCAGATGTCCCCATGGAATTCCCAGCTGTCCCCACTCCCTCCATGCTGTGTGCAGGAAGGTGACCCAGAGGGTGAGCCAGGGAAGCATTGTGTCTCTGGACTGGGTGGGAGAAGGGGGCACAAGCAGCTAAAGCTCAACAGCCTGGGCTGAGGTGTAAGATAAACCTGCTATGTGGGTAAAGCCTTAGGCACATTCTGAGCTGCTAAGTGATTATTTTAATTGCCACCCTTAGGAGAGTCAGTCTCCTTCAGTGAGCTGTGTCACTGCTTTCCAGGACAGCCAAGGTTTGAGGCCAAATTTGTCATTTTTTCACTTGACAGGAAGTGCTCTGCATAGCCTGTGAAAAATAGTGTCTGTGTTTTAGGAAGGAGAGTGTTCAGAGGTAACTCCTGAGGCCTGGCTGCCTCCACCATAACATGCAGCAACATCACAGTGTTGATACTAGGCAGTGACTGATGTTCCAGTGACTTTCTAGGGAGGCTGAAACTTCCCTTTTTTGGCAAGGGCAGGTTAGATTTGTGTGCTGCCCAAACACTGACAATCATCAGGACTACTCAGGCCAGCTGCGGGCCCTGGACCTCAGTGCAGGGATAAGCACTGATGGATTGCCCCACGTAGGATGACAGAAGGACACTCACTCAAGGTAGCTGCTGCAAGAAAGATCTTCCTTGTGAGCAGGAGAAACGTGAGACAGTGAGGTTAAGAACAATAATGTGGAAATGGAAATAGAACAAAGGAGTATAACAATAGCATGTAAAGAGAAAAATGTGTCTAGGTGATCTGGCAGACTGATGTGATGCTATCCAGGCTTGGACTCTGCCAGACAGCTGAAGAGAGCTGGTTTTATTAGACTGTGTGAAGAAGGACCATACTTTCAAATCTGACTTTGTGCCTGGCAGCTCTTGGCTGAGTTAGAGATCATTTCTAGTCCTAGAGAGGGAAGCATGGAGAACAGGCTAAGCACAAGTTTCTTAGTTTCTCTTCTGTCTGGTTCTCCCTGGTTTTTTGCCCATTTCAGCCTGCTTCCCCTGAGATTTTCGTAGGTTCTTTTAAAAAAAGTTTTCTTTCTATGCACCAAGTCATGACTCATTTGAAAAATAACACATGGCACAACCAGGTAACCCATCCCCAGGGAACTCTGCATAGAATGAGGTTAAATAGGCATTGAAAGCGATTTTCTAGATGGAAATTTTATGTCCTTTCACATAATCCCACAAGAGCCTCTCTCCCCAATAATCTCAGGGTCTTCCCCATACCCTGGCCCAGGTCCTATCTGAGCCCTCCTCATCTGATAGGAGAGGTCAAAGCCCTCACACACCTAAATCCAAGGCGAAGGGAGCTTTACTTTAAGGGGGCACCAATGTAGTTCTGTGTTTGACCAGTGGGAGGCCCTTAAAGACCATAAGTTTTCAGTCTATAAAAATTAGGTTTGGGATTCATGTAGCCCTATCTGCAGACCTGCAAGTTCTTCAGAGATTTTTGAGGAACAGCTCTGGTCCCAACCTTGCAGACTTGAGATATAGACAGAGGGGAAAATAAGGAAATTACAATAATTTGAAAGGTTTTATAGAGTATGGAAAAGGATAATATCCCTTGCCTCATAAATAAAAGTATCATGTTCACACACTTTTTTTGCTGCTTTCTTTAACATTTGGTTTGTCCTCAGAGTTGCTTTAGTAAATAAAACTTCAGAGCAATTTATTTATTTTTTTTTTTAAATCTTTCATGCTTTTTAAAAAAAACAACTAAAAAGACACTGTGATTACTCTCATTTTTTTCTGTCTCCACACAACCAAATATTCAAGAGAAGTATTTTGTCCTTTTCCTTTGAACAATTTCTTCAAACACTGAGCTACTATTGTAACTTTCTGGATCACCTCCTTCATTTTCTATTTGTTTTACTGTTACAGGTTTAAAGCACAAACCCTTCTGCTCAAGGCAGTCCTCTTAGCAGCTGTGATTTAACCTGGAAATGTCTCTGCAGCCTTTTGAGCTAATTTATCTTCTAGTAAGAGATGAAAACCTGTTGGGAGTTACCATCTTCTGCAAATAGGCTGAACTTTGGTCTCAGCTGCATCCAAAAAAGTCTTCCTGTGATCATATCAGTCTCTCCAAGATCTACAGGCAGCAGAGTATGTCAAACAAGGAAGACACCCTAGGATGAATGCCAGATTTCTTGCTAGACAAAACATCCATATTTCAACTCTCACAGAAATATCTGTTTATCAAGATGATGGTAACATCCTCATTGATTTGTTTGCCAAGCTTCAAATGGTACATTTTTATATTATTAGATAAATGGAAAATACACAGGAACAGCATTACACACTATGAAAAAAATATACCCTGAGTGGTATAACAAAAAAGGTTTGTAATTTTCCAAGTCTCTCTCTGAAGGTTTGCAAAATGATTTATGTTAGGAAAGAATATTTTTCCTTACACGTTCAGGTTATGATACAAGAATTCAAACTGGTTGCAAATGTATAGAAATTGATTGCTATTTTAATTCCTTACAGTCCTTACAGTCCCTGTTTGTGGAAAAAGCCCTTAATTATTGGACTGTAATACTTCTCCTGATGGCAGCCTCACTTTGACCCTGATTGGATGGAATGTTGAATTCCCAAAATTCATTAGCAGAAGGAAAAATGAGTGTTGCAGTCATAGTAGCTGAAGTGACTAGTCTGTAATGAATTATCTCTCTGGAAAACAAAGATCTGTTTTTATATGGTTTTAACCATTCACCTTTGACTGATCCCCAACTTTTCCCATTCTGGGACTAGTGACATCCAGGCTTTTGTACATGCCTGGCAATTGCAGCCTTACCTTTTTGTTATTACATCCTTATTTTATTAAATGACAGGATAACCAAGAGAGTTACATGAAGTTTCTGTTTTCTATCATTCCCAATCAGACTTCAAGGGTCAAAAAGGGTCATGGGTTACTGTGTTTTTTTAGCGTCCTACCTTCTAGTTCTCTTTACTACCTGTGATTTTATGAGCTTCTCTTGGGAAATATAAGTCTTTGCAAGTAATAATTGCAACGTAAAACTCAAGCGTTGTTCTAGGGTTTTTCTGGCATAATTATTTGTCAAAAATATTGTCATATTTGATTCTTTAGTATCACAGAGACCCTCTCTTGGGTTCCCCATGTATGTAGGTCTCAGATTACTCAGGAGTTCTCAACTATGCTGTTTTATCTGGTTCCACTGCTGGCAGAAAGATGGAGTGATATTGGTTTCACTTGAGTCCACTTGGTCCACTTCACATACCGGCTTACTGACCAAAAACCTAACCAAACAAAAACCAGGTCCTTATATATAAGAATTCAGATCAGCCATACAATAAAGATAAGGTTATTAAAATGAAATTAGGCATAATAATAGAAAGCCTGTGTAATAACTTGCTCTCTGCTCCTTGGAAGTGGCCAAGATGTGCCCAGAATTTTGAGTTGTGGCCAGCCTTGCAGCAGCACTTCCCTCTTCTCAGCACTGCTTTTGCTTCTGACAAGTGCTCATCTCTGCCTTCCCTCCCTCCCAGCAACTTACAAATATGATTTGAGGATACAAGCACCCAAATCCTATCCAGAATCATCTCCTGCAGTCACTACAGGTAATTTCTCCTCTAGCTTCCAGTGAGCTGATCATGTAAGTGTTGTTAATGCTCTTGCTGGGCCTGAGCACTTGGGATGGCACCTATGTCTGGTGTGCCTTCATTCTCTGTGTGCCTGTCTGCTGGTTCCTTACTTTCTGCACCAGCCCCCTCACCAAGATTACCTGTGGTTTCAAATCTGCCCTTAGATAAATTCTGCTTAAACATGCAAACTTGTGATTTAGACACTTTACCACATTTCTACAGGTGTGCTCAGTGCACACGAACAATTGCTTTGCCTGTGGAATTGCCATTTTTACCCCAGCTCCTCCTGAGTGTGCCTGGGTTGCCAAGGTGCTGTACACTGCAGGCTGGCTGGTTTGGCAGAGCACCAGCCATGAGCTGCCTTTTGAAATGTCAAATAAGCATCAGTCACCTTACAGAGAGAGATGGACATCTTTTTTTAAATAGGTGGATTCTTAAATAATCCATCACAAAAATAGATGAAATTTTATCCCAAGAAAAAAATCGCTTGGCTGAAAAAAAAAATGATAGTAAAAAGAATATAATGTGGTGTTTTATTTTTCAACAGAGAGAAAAGTTGAGAAGGCTTTAAAACAGGTATAAACTATGGTTTAAAAATGGATCTTCATCACCTCTTTTCTGTTTCTCTTCTGCTTAAAGAAATCTAGCCTTTACTTTAAAGAGCTTTTCAGTATATACTTTCTCTAAAGCATTCAAATCCTAAAGACTGGAAAATGTTCTAAATGAAGTGTTAAGTCTCTTTATCTAACTCCCATTTCTTTTCAATGAGATAAATGTTGGAAGTTCTTCAAAAACTTGAAATATATTTCAATCGGTCGATTTATATTAAGTGTCTTTAAACAATGTTTTATTTAATTACCTCCTGATATATTTTCTTATGTGATTATAATATACAAAGAAATCAACTGAATTCTCCAGTCAATATAACTATTAATTGACAATACATTAGCAAATATCTCACTGAACTCATCTGCAACAATTGCTTCCCTGAGGTTCTAAAGAAGAAAGTCTATTGACTGGGAGAGAGAATGGGCTATTAGGTGCTATAGATTCTGTTCAAGAACTAATCTGATGCTGAGTTTCTATTCAAATGCTCGAGCTTAAAATCACTTCTCAGAAAATAATTGAGTAAAATAAAGTTGTAGCTCTAAATCTATCAGATAATTTCCTGACAGCTCTGGGTAATTTCCAGCTTTACATCCTGCAGGCTGTATAAGCAGGAGCTGGTGGTATGATTCACATCAGCCCATAACTCTGCCAATTGAATGAGAAAACAGTAGCTTCAGCCACATCAGAAGGAGGCCCCAGGAACACCCTCTTAATGGAAAAAGCACTGCTGAGGGGTTCCACCAAACCAAGCAAAAAATACTTTCTTCATTTCCTGCTTAACGCTGACAGAGCTCATCCATTTTCCTTGTTCATCTCTGCAAGGAAGGAAAAGAGGGACTGTTCAAGAGAGGGGAGCAAGAGCAGCCTCAGTGCCCTTGATGGCACCTGGGCTGTTCCTGCAGGGGTGAGGTGGAGGGATCAGTGCTTCCATGGGTGTTGGAGGGGGTGTTTGGAGTGCCTGGCTCTGGAGGCAGGCAGAGGTGCAGAAATAACCAGATTTAGGAGCTGCAGCATCACAACTGGTGAATGGCTTGTGATAACTGCTTTACTTTTAGACTTTGATAAGGTTTGTCTACATACAGGTATGTTCAGTTTATTTCAAAATCAAAGAGGTTACAAGGAGAGTCTGCACCTTTTAAATTAATTTTGCTCTTACACAAGCTGTTGGATCCATGACTGTCTGAAGTAGAGCTCAGTAGTAGTTTGGGATATAAGGGACTTCAGTCCCTTTTGAAGGTCAATCTTCTGTCAGAAACTTACTCCCTCCAACAAGTAATTCAAAATGAAGAATACAAAAAGGGCAGAGATTGAAATTATTGTTATTTCCTGATCGTGTTCTTTTTGGCTTCTTCTTTGGTTTCTTAATCCTTCTTTGATAGAAAACCATTTTAAAACGTTGGCAATATATTTAACTTGTCTTTAATTTTCACAGATGTGGTGGAAAAACAATACAACAACAACAACAACGACAACAACAAAGGCAAAAATTCTATGATTTATGATTGAAACCTTCAGTTTACTTACTTTGCTTATTTTTTTGACAGTGATATGTGTTTACTAAGGAAATTATCTGGCAATCAGAACAGAAAGACCAACTTTAGGCTGCCACTGAAAGATACAAGCAAGCAAACAATTGATTTTTTTTAAACAAATTAAGGTTGACTTATATGAAAGAATATATGAATATGAAAGAATATGAAAGAATAATAGAAATATTGTAAAAAATGTAACTTGTGTCTCCTACATTTTATGAGTTAAAGTTGTTTAGGCAGTTTCATGCTTGGATCTTAAAATAAAGTCACTTTTACTTTAAGTCAATGTTTTTTTCAATGTATTTCTGTGCATACTCAAGGTCAGTACATATCCTTACATACACTAATATACACAGTTTTTGCACCCATATCAGTTTAATTGTCACATTTAGTTCATAATCAGCATGCTGACATACATATTTATAATCTAATTACAAGACAAATGGTCAGTGTAACAGCCAAAACCAGATAAAGGTTTTCTATATTAAACACAGGATTTATTTCTCCACATAACAATTGTCTCACCTTTATGTTTTTACTTTTTCCATTTTTTTTCCCAGTTTGTGTTTCAAGAACACTTATTTGTGCTGTGATTCTTCTGGTAAATTCAATCTTTTCCATGCTAGTAATTTCAGAGAATCTTCAAATCCTTAAATTTCTGAATCAAAATCCCGTGACAATTTAAAGTGGTTCTGAACAAACCACAAGCAAGTGGTTATTACCTGCATATCATTACCTGTAAAGAAGAAGGGTGTTAATACTGAGAGAGCAGCTACCCCAAGGTGAGTCATATGATTAAAATAAGCTATATACATGTTTTGAAGGACTCTTATTTGGAAAATTGCTGCTAGCTTGTGTCCTAATATTCCTTCTATGTGCCAGAGATGTTGCTAAACACCTTCAACAAAGATAACACACAGAAGAAATAAAATATTCTGTAGCTAGGTTACAGAAATAGTCAGAAAAACTAAAACAAATAGTTCTTCACAAGTTAAGCTGTTACTTGTGTACACAGGTTTTGCTCCTTTTCCTTTCCCTCTTCCCTCCCATATATGTCTAACCTGTAATAACATGTGCAATTTTCAGATTTGAAAGTGGTGTAACTGTCTTGCCTTAAAAAATAACCAGGAAATAGCGGCTGTTGTGCTACTACATTATGCTGAAAATAATTCTTAAAAATAGGCTTAATCAGATTTGCACAGCTGAGTATGTCAGACATTCATCTATCAACCTATGCAGATTTGATTACCACAGGTGAAATCCCCTACTGGCATGCAATTTACATTGCAGAATATTTCTGTATTCTGTGGCTGGTATGTGCAATTGTCAGATGGAAATTAGTGTGCACAGTTTATTTAGGCTAGGTCTAATACCTCTTACAAAAGGGTGTTTACAAGACACTGAAGGCGTTTTATTACATCAGCACTGCACCAAAGTACTCTCTCATCATATTGTAATTTTAGATTATTTTCTTAATCTTCCATTATGCCTAAATAAAGATATTCTAGTCTGTTATTTTCTGAAGCACAAGACTGTTAGTTATTAATCTGGTGCATTTGTTTTCTGCTTATCAAGAAAAATGTCGCTATACTACCCATGTTGTTTTCAAATCAGTAAAGGTGAAAAATAGCTGCTGGCTATCAGCTGCTTTGCCTAAGTTACTCATTACTTTTTACTTGTTCTTGTGAGGGTAACATTTTCTTGACAGTCAGTATAACTCTTATTTCCAGAATCTGTGCCTGTATACCATGATTCAACATGTGACCAAGGCAGCTCCTGCAGTCTTTAGAAGCTGACCCACTTTGGACCTGCCACCAGACCCACAGCAGATACAGGATTTTTTTCCCTTGTGGCAGAAAAATATTCTAGGTCTGTCTAGGCTTCCCCTTGTAGCCTGATCATACGTGGACACTCCAGGTGCTTCTCACACAGACATCTTTGAGCACAGAGCTGCAGCTGGAGCTGTGCTCATCCTCTGGGGGGTTATACTGCTGCTAAAATGTTTTTTCCATGGTTCCTATTGCCCCCTTCTCTGTCATTGTCTCCAAAAAATGTTGGTGTTTCTGCTCTGGGTGAAGGAAAATCCTTCCTCTTCCCTGCCAGTGCTCCAGCTCACACTACTCAGTCCCCAAAGGGGTTCCCTAGCCCTGGGGTCCCTTGGGGTCCCATCTTTGTCACCCAGCTGCCCATAAGATGCACAGACGGGACAGTGTGTAGTAGAGGCTCCTGGATGATAAGTACCTTTAGGGGCAGGAGAGTGAAGTGTGTGAAGCACCCAGTCTGGAGGAGAGAAGCTTGCTGGCCATGGGGCCAGCTCAGGGAAAGTGCTTTCCTGTAGGTGAGTAGGTGTAGGAGGCTTCTGCTGGCCCAGCATTATCCTATCCCCACCTACCCCTAGAGAAAGAGGTAATTCAGAAAAGTAGTTATTTACACAACAATGGCTGCAGATTAGGATACTGTTGGGCTTCCCAGGGGGTGAGTAGGATCGAATCACAAGATGAAACACCGTGTGGAAAACATTGTGCTCATGGTGTCCCCACCTGCTCCTGTTGCTCAGTTTATAACCATAACCTCTGCCAGTATTTCTGCCTCTTCAAATCACAGCCTATGCAGCGGGAAGCCAAGTGGCTTTGCCCTCCCAAATCTACCTCTTTAGAACCCCCCTCAGCAGCCTCAGCTGGCTCTTTCCTTGAGTGCTGGCTCACTGATGAAAATGCACCTCAGCATTGCCAGTCACATCCTCCTCTGCGGCTCATGCTGGTTTTGCCCCACCCCTTCCTCTGTGTTACAATCCTTATAGTCATATTTGGCAGATATTTGCCTTGAGACTTAATCACTCCTACGATATATCATGTATATTTTCTCTTATTATCCTGCAATTTGCTGCTGTCTGGCTGTGTCCCAGCAGATGATTTATGCCCCAGAAGTGTTATTACCCTTGCTGAGAACTGACATTTCATACTGTTTTAGCGTCAGCTCATTGAGCTGAATTTCATACGTGCTTTAGCTCATCATCATGCCTCAGGCTGAGCCGAACAGCAGTGAAGGTATTGAGCTGTATCAGGTAGAAGTCTGCAAACACCTCAGTGGGGTCACCTGCAGGTGCACCTCTTCAAGGCCCTTCTGTTGCAGGCTGCTCCCTCGTTCTCATGTCTCCTTTGGAGCTCAAGGGTTCCAATTTACACTTTGGAGCCACACAGAGCTCCCCCGCTGGGCTGGCTTTGGCTGGGGTAATTTTCTTCATGGTAGCTAGTATGGGGCTGTATTTTAGATTTGCACTGAAAATAGGGTTGTTAAAATAGAAATGGTTTTGTTATTGCTGAGCAGCATTTGCACAGTCAAAGCCTTTTCTACTGCTCACCACAACTCAGCAGTGAGAGTGCTGGGGGTGCCTGAGGATTTGGGAGGGGACACAGGGCAGCTGACCCCAAATGATCACAGGGATATTCCATACAACATGTTCAGCCCAGAGATCTGGGGGAGAAGGAAGGAGAGGACGTTCAGAGATGTAGCATTTGTCTTCCCAAGACACCCCTACATGTGGTGGAGCCCTGCTTTCCTGGATGTGTCTGTACACCTACCTGCCCATGGGAAGTGGTGAATGAATTCCTTGCTTAGCTTTGCTTGTGCAAAGCTTTTGCTGTACCTGTTAAACTGTCTTTATCTCAGCCTACAAGTTTTCTCACTTTCACCCTCTGAGTTGGTCCCCCATCCCACTGGGGTGGAGTGGGCGGCTGTGTGGGATTGAGCTGGGGTTAAACCACAACACCTGCTCCATTTCTAATTTCTGTGAAAGGGTTCAGATGTTGGCCTAACACCAAAGCTTTAGCTATCAGAAGTATTATTGCACTGCACTGTATATCAGGTAGTGAATTTATGGAGGAGCTCTGTCTCATAAGATAATCCATACCATGAACTGATTTCCCAGAGAATTCTCTACATTAAACATACTATGAGGAGCCTGATGACCACATATAAATCCTTGGATGCACAACCCTACCACCATGCCACTGATATGCCTTTAAGGTGGACTTGTTTTGGGCTCCAGGCTTAACTGCAGGACACTGCTACAAAGTTACAAGGCTGCTTCAAGACCTCTCTAAAAGTCATTAATTTCAGTGAAGGTTGGGTTTTCACATATATCCAATGAATCTTCTTTGGAATAATTACAAAGCCTGGATAACCTGAACATACTACAATCTGGAAGAGACATCTTGGAAAGCACAGGTACCCTGTGCAATTCAGAGTGCCTCGGTTGGCTTTTCTTGAAGTTGGACAAGACGTATTTTTATCCTAAGCCTGTAAAATTTTAGACTGAAAACACAAACAATGTAAGAATTGATTATTCTTCTCTAAAATAGAGAGAAAATACAAATTATGATACTTCTGAAGAACAGACAATCCATCCTCTTCACCAAAATGTTCAAGTGATTCATCACCCAAATAATTTGATATCAGAGACTTTGTTTTTGATTTAGAATAGTAAATTCACCTTTAAATCCAAAACTTTTGAATTGAATTAAAAGTCTCTATTCAGAGATTGATGAAATTAGGTATGTGGGCAGTTTCATAATTCTGTAATGTTGTCCAAATGGGAAATTCCACCTTCCTTCTGAAAAGCTTGTCTTCATGATAGCATTCTTCTATAAAAAAATATTATGCACAAAATCATAAAGGTTTCATCTGTGGTAGTTTCTCATATAAAGTTAGAATAGATAAGAGGAACAAATTGCATTTATATTGACTGTGAAACAAATGATCATGTCTAATCTTTGGGGATATTTATGTTTGTATTCTATTTCATTATGTCCAAGCATCATATCTATAAATATATTTGATTACTTTTCTGACAGAAGGACATGTTACACTGCAAACCAACATAAAAAAACCAAACCAGACCCCACCATTATTAAAGATCTTACTTGGGCTACAACTGTGGAAACATTTTTTTCCTCATAAATCTGCTAAATAACAAATATGATGCACAACAAAAAGTGTCATATTTTCTGATAACATCTAATGTCTACTCAAAAAATCTACACTTCTGTAGGAGTCTGTGAAATTACTTTCTGGTTTTAATGTACTTTCCCAGACCAAAAATGCATCAACATAAAACAGATGACAGCAGAAGGAGTGATTTTCCCAGATATGACTTATTAGTTCTTGATCTTTATAACATAATAGATCTGAGGCCAAAGAAGAAAGGTTTTATTTGACATTTAATTCCTTTTTATCAGTAATTCAGTCCATAGACTGGGCTAGAACACCTTTGTCATGAGCATGGACATGAATAGTAGAATAGTATTGGATATGTTCCTTCTTGTTTCTTGAATAGGCCATAAGCCAATAGAAACACAGACCCGTGGAAGGTTTCACCTGGTCCATTCCTTGATCCCTAAAGGTATCAGAACAATCAGTTTTGACTTCTTCCTTTTAACAGTGTCTCCTAAGAAACCTCAGAAAACCCCCAAACCTTTACCTGCATGCACATCCCTTTCATTGCCCCATCTCCCTTTGGTCAAAATAGAGCCAAGTGTCTGAGGTTGTCAATCCACACACTTCACAAGTTTTATGACTTCTCTCTCATAAACCATTTTCCATTATGCAAGTTTTCACTCTCATTTTTTTGCAATTGTATTTACTGTACCAGTATTCTGTTGTCAGGTTTCTTTTACACTGAAACAAGAGACATTTAGGAAAACAAAAGTCATGTCTTAAGGCACATGGTCACATTAGTTGGGCAAAACCTATAGGAAACCTCTTGTACTCTTTGCAGGCAAGGAGACCTGGTGTCAATGCTTAACCCCTGCCTAGGAAGCAAATGCTGTTTATTCTGGCTGGTTGCAGACAATCTCAAGATTAAAACATGACCCAATCCTCTGAGAGCATCAGACTAGTCACTGTTCAGGGGCTGAGAGAAAAATCTGTCCTCATGATCAGATCAGCCTAGGACTTTTTTTTTATTCCTGCCATCAACCCCAGTGTTGTAATTTTAATAGTTATATATGTTGAATATATAAAATATTAAAATATATATTATACCACTCATAATTATAGACATACTTATAATGGATTAGATGATGTTCAGTGGCAAATATTCAACCTGATTTTGACATTTGTAGTTGAGTCTCTTCAAATCAGTTGTTGATGTGGAGTTAATTTCCTGCTTTTTCTTCCTTCATCCTTTGCTGAAAAAGAATATACAAGTCTGGTACTCAAATGAACCATATGAGAAACAGAGGTAGAAAATAAAGCTGGGGCTCCCTGGAACAAGTTCAGTGAGCTGAGGCACTCCTGTGCCTCTGATATGTGTAAGACAGCTGTCAAAAATAAACAATTTGATTCAGCGCTCCTGCACATGCATAAAAACACTGTTCCATTGCGAGATACCAACATCAAAGTTTAGAGCCAAATTAAGCCAGATGTCACTAAAATAATATTAAAAAATATGCTGAAATAAATGTAAAGATTGCTTTGTTTTTTCCACTTGTCCTTGGTAATTTCCTCAGTCACACTGGGAACATGGACTAGGATATAGTGACAGAAACCTGCCAAAGACAGAATTTGGTTTGGTTTTATGTATTTCCTATAATAATATGACAATATGTTTAAAGTTACTAAAAAGGCATCCGTAAAAATCCATGGAGAGATGAGGTTAAATTTTATATCTGTTGTGAAAAAATCAAAATAGAACTCCCCAAAGTGATTCAAAATATTTCCTGCCTACATGACATGCGAAAAAATTCCCTTGCTCATGAGAAAAACAAGAAGCTCCCTCCCAAGGTCTCCAGCTCTGACAGCAGGGTTCTGGGGAACACTTCTCAATGGATCGTGTAAATGTCTTGGGAAAGAGGAGATGCTCTGCAAAAGTCATGATGTTCACAATGTGTTCAAGAACATGTAATTTCCTCTAAACAAGTGTGATCTCTCTTTCCTCTTTTTCTGCCTTGTGTTTGAGGTGGCAAATTGCTTTCAAAGGCAGATATTATTCCAGTCTTCCCACTTGCTGCTTGTCTCAGGTCCTGTTTGTGCCATATTTTCTTAGAAATGCAGCTGTCTTCCTCCAAACCAATTGGGGGAGGCAAAACTCAGCTCCAAACATGTTCCTCTGGTGCTGTTACTCTTGTTTACTTGGTGTGAACTGTCACCCTCCCAGGAATTCACTGTGCAGTGTTCAAGCTTTCTCCCCTGTCTAAGTTTTGGCAAAAGCAGTACATCTTTTCCTTTTCTACAACAGTGAAAAAACATAAAAGGAGATGAAGCAGGTAAACTCATCTGCTCCCAATGTGTGCTTCTAAGCTCCAGTCTTTCTCCTTGATCCAGTGTCCCAGACACCTCCATAAAAGACTGGTACTTGCATCTGCAAGTGTATTGTACCTTTGACAATGATCTGAGAAACCAAGTGACACCTGTGAGAGGGCTTTTGTGGGAGGTAAAAAATCCCACACAGAGGAAAAACTGCTTTTCAATCTCAAACCCAGCTCTTTCACACATCTTTTTACCAGATAATTATTTTATCTCAATGCTTTTCTCCAGTTCAACTGTTTTCTGGTTTAAACAACTTGTAAAACAAGCAAAGAGAAAAAAGTCTTGCCCATTGCAGCGATCTGTGTTAACCTGAAAAAAAATATGCTGTCTAAAATGAAAATTGCTAGTTAGTGGTCATGGCTCAAATACTTCTTAGTGGGGAGCATTTGGCATCCTTGTTTAGCTCAGCTGTATGTAAACACTAATGCTCTCCTTTCTGCCTTTGTATTCCCTGCAGTGCAATCAATAACCCATATCATTCTCCCACACGACTTTTGTTTTCACATCAATCTGATGCTCAAAAGCAATATGGACCCCAGTTACAGAACCCTCGCTGAGAAAAATGAGCAGTGCTGTCATATGCTTTAAGATCACTCAATTAGACAGATCTCAAACTGCTACAAGCTAGTTAAATCTGGAGAGCTGTCACCCTGCTCAAGTCACTTAAGCTTCAGGGATGAAATATGAATTTGATAAAACTGAGGCAGTTATTGACCTTCAATTGCTCCGCTATTTTTTTTTTCAATCTGACAAAGGAATGACTCTGTTGTCATCAAGGAGATTCAAATATTTAATTGGCAAACAATACAGTGTATAATGTATTATCACATTGAAATTAAAATAACAGATGTTAAACTTTTTAATTCCTTGCAAAATGACTAGAAAATAAATTTCTATGATCAGAATAGATGTCTCAAAGTGGAGTAGTTCAACAAGTCTTACAAAAACATTTTAGATGGAATAATAGGCAAACAGGACTAGATAGAATTTTTCCCTTTATTCTCAGTGACCTCAAATCTTAAAATCCCAAACTAATTTTTCTAGATGTGCATCTCTCCTAAACAAGTCTTGTTACAATGAGAACAGAAGGTTTGAAACACGATGACAAATTATAAAAAAGACCAAGAAAAAAAAATTGTTGCAGATTGCAGCTTTGATGTTGTCTCTGCCAAGAATGCTGGAATCATAGAATTATGGAATATTCTGAGATGAAATAGACCCACAAGGATCATTGAGTTCAACACCTGACCCTGTGCAGGACAGCATCAAGGATCACACCGTGTGCCTGAAAACACTGTTCACATGATTCTGTAAAGCCTGGCCCATTGGGTGGGTTTAGAGGAAGGTAGTTTGATTTACTCAGGGTGGTGAAGGGGAGAAATTTACTTGCAAATTTTAGAATATCCAGATAGAATAAAGCACTTGGAAAACTTTCACTTAGCAATCTTTAAAGCATCCAGACAGAACAAGGCACTTAGCAAAGCATTGACTGGACTTTTTGGTTGGTTTACAATCTATTTTGAGGAGAAAGTGGGAGGAAAAGAAAGAAAAAGGAAAAGGACAGACAGGAGTAGATAGTCACCATCCTAGGATCCACCACAATGGCAATAGCTTTTAAATCTGGAGTAGCATCTTGCTGCCCTTTTATGGGATCTGGTGCCTGGGCATTTCCCCCAGGTGCACCTATGCTAATTTCAGCACCAGTCTGGCACCTGCACTTTACACAGAATCTTCAGGGCTTGTGGTGTTCCCATGTAATCAGCCACCCCAAGGTTATTGTGGACCAAAACCTCCCCTGACACAGATTCATGCCAATAAAATTAGTAGATTCTTGGATAAATATGATAAAATTGGGGAGAGTCAGGATTTTCCAAATTTCAAAAATTTTTGCAGTGAAAAATTACTTTCTTAACAAGAATAGCTTGCAAGGAGCCAGTAAAAAGATACAGTAATTTCTGAAGTGATTTTGACAAGTTGGACCCTGAGATTAGCTCAGCTGGTCAGAGCATGGTGCCAATAACACCAAAGTCATAGGTTCAGTCCTCATACAGAACATCTAATTAAGAGCTAGATTTCATGGTCCTTGTGGGTCCCTTCCAATTCAGAAAATTCTCTGAAATCAGAAACAGTTCTGTGAAATCTTCCTCACCAAAGATTCTGTAAATGGTTGCAAGAGGAAATTTTTTTCCAGATTAAAACATTGTTAAAGGACAGGAATAAAGGTTAAAAATAAAAACGTGTCAATGGCAACTTCCTTATGAAGTGTTTAAGGAGCCCACATGGAGGAGTTCACCAAGAGAGAGGAGCTGGCAGGGAATGGAGTGCTCCAATGTAGGGTAGCAGCAGTACAATGTAGAGCACTGCAGCCTTGGCTGCAGTGACCATGAGATGGTGGAGCTTGAGATGCTCAGGGCAGTGAGAAGAGCACACAGCAAGCTCAGGCCCTTGATTTCGGGATAGCAGATTCTTCCCCCTTCAGGAACCTACTCAGTAGAATCCCATGGGACAGAGGCCTGGAGGGAAGAGAGTCCCAGGAATGCTTACTGATAGCCATGGATCACCCCCTCCAAGCTCAGAAGCAATGCATCTGACAAAGGGAAAATTGGGCAAATATGCCAGGAGGCCTCTGTGGATGGATAAGGATATGCTGAGGAAACTCTGAGTGAAAGAGCTGTGGTGCAGTTGCCAGGCTGGAGAGAAGGGATCCAGAGGGAGCTTGACACACTTGAGAGGAGGGGCAGTGCAAACCTCATGGAGTTCAACAAAGTGAAGTGCAAGGCCCTGTTTTGCAGCAATGCCAGACACACCTACAGGCTGGGTGGAGAGGTGATTGACAGCAGCCCTGTGGAGAAGGACTGGGGAGTAATGGTTGACAAAAAGCTCAGCATGAGCTGGCAGTGTGCACCTGTAGCACAGAAAGATAAACCTGTCCTGGGCTGCAACAAATGGAGTGTGGCCAGCAGGTCATGTTGGAAGGAGGTTATTCACTCCTGCTACTACAGGTCGTGAAGGAGGTGATTCTCCCCCTCTACTTTCCTATTGTGAGTCCCCACCTGGAGCACTGTGTACAGTTCTGGTGTCCCCAACTTTAGAAGGACATGGAACTGTGGGACCAAGTCCAGAGGAGTGCCACAAAGAGGACTGGAGCACCTTCCCTGTGAAGATGGGCCAAAAATGTTTTTTTTTCACCCTGGAGAAGAGAAGGTTGTGTGGAGGCCTCATAGCAACCTTCCAATATCTTAAGGGAGCCTACAGGGAGGACAGAGGAAGCCTTAAGGGAGCCTACTGGTCACAGGACAAGGAATAATGGGTACAAACTGGAAGTGGGGAAATTTACCTTAGATTTTTGGAAGATAGTAACATCACTTTCTACTGTGAGGGTGGTGAGAAACTAGAACAGGCTGCCCTGGGAGGCTGTGGGTACCCTGGCAGTGTTCCAGGCCATATTGGATAAATCCTTGAGGAACCTGGTCTAGTGGGGTTGTCCCTGTCCCTGGCAGGGATGTTGGGACTAAATGATTTTTGAAGTTCCTTCCAACCCATAATGTTCTGTGATTCTATCATTATTGAGAAATTGGGTAGTAAAATAGGAAATTAAATTCAATCATAAGGAAAACCAACTTTCACTATATTTACAAAGTCAGGAGCTCAAAATGAGCTGTTTTCATTCTGAAAGGTGGAGGCAAAGGGTATAAATGGGCTAAAAGCAGCTAGGACTTATACAAGGTGTGAAACCCACCAGTTCCCATTAAACACACAGCCATGAGCTCAGGACATGCCTAAGTCAGAGTTATTGAAAGGATGAATGAGTAGGAAAGCACAATACATCTCCCCTTTTTCTTACATGGTTTGCTAAAGCTTTTGACATTAGTTTGCTGTACAGACAGAACAATGGAGTAGCTGGGCCTATACAAATGCTCTTATGTCCATAAATAAATATATTACTAACAGATATAAAAAGCCTGTCCAAAATACAAAAGAAAAAAAACATGAAAAGGAGTATGTGGTGTATTGATTTGTGCAACTTTGTCAACAAATTTCTGGTGTCATGCTCGAAAGAGGTTACATATGCTGCCAGCATTTATCAAAATAAATAATCTTATTAGTACATACAATCTGACAAATATCAAGAAATGGTTGCTTCACTGACGCTTACAATTCTGCATCAGCTGGCTATCAGGGTGCTTGGCAGAGTGTTTCTGTAATAATTTTTCCCTATAGTGCAGTAATGAATAGGACGCTCAGAATCAATTCATTCAAAGAGAGGCCAGATGATTTCCAGTGGGGCTGAAAGACTAAGTTAATGTTGCAGAAAAGAATAAAAATGGGAACCTTTTAAGCAGATATTCAAGAGCAATGAAGTTCAGAGGGGGCTTTAAATCCAGTCTGACACTCACTTTGCATCCATGGATTGCCAGTGACTGTTGCTCTGCTCTGTCACTAATGCTGGAGCTCAGGAGCAGATTTGTGTGACATGGGTGGTCCCTCAGTCAGTGTTCAGTGCTGTGACATTGCTCACAGAAGGCTGAATCCCAAAGTGCTCCCTCCAATCAGCTTCTTCCTGGCTCCCTAAGTAAGAAGATTTTAAGAAACCACTGCCCCTTTGCAGACAGAGTGGGCAGGGAAACCTCTGTGCCAGTTCAGCAGTGGGGACAAGAGAGCTGTGGACACCATGTGTGGGCTGAGTGTCTGCACAGGACAGGACAGCAGAGGAGCAGCTCAGCACCAGCCAGCCCTGCGGAGCAGAGGTTTTCCTGGAGGCTTTGTTCACAGATGAGTCAGGCAGTATGGTTTTGTTAAGGCACTCTCCCTTTGATTCTTCTTGAATCCACTGGGGAAGGTCAGGGTCAAGTTTCAATACGGATTTCAACCCCTCCTACTATTGAAACATCTTGGAAAGACTGATGTGATGAGCTGAAAGGCAGCAGAAGTTCGGGACAGACAAATGTTGTGTGCTAGGGTTCCTTGAGCACTGGCTAAAAGAGACACAGGCTGGCCATGATAAAGTAAAGCAAACTCATGGTGCTTGAAGCAGATCAAACTAATCACAGAAGAAACACAGCTGCCAACACAGTGCTTCATTATAATGAATGGACACATTTTAGAAGCATGTCTGAGTGGAAGAGGTTGAAAACAACAGCTGTATTATTGTGTGGGTGTTATTTTTGATCATCAAGAAGTAAATGTTCATTGTGCTGAATGTCACTTAATTCTAATTAAATCAGTATCTTAAAAGAAACTGTTGCATCTTCTGGTGCATCAGTTGCTAAGTACTCCCCAGAGGGTTTCTGAGTCCAAAACCCAGACTGAAGTCTCTGTCAGCAGCATGGCAGTTCAAGTAACCAGACTGACTCATACGTGGGGCAAATGACACTGAAGTAATGTTATTAAAGATGAAGTGATTTTTTTTTTTTCCCAAAAACTAAATACCCATCAACATTGCTGCAAAGTCCTGGATAGAATTGCAGTCTGACGGAATGCTGAAGATGCTTCAGACAAAGTTTGCTAAAGGAACCCTGTCTTTGAGTTTGAGGGGCAGAAAGGAATCCTTTCTGTATTTTAGATACTTCCTAGAAAGAGGTTTAAATGAAGGTAAATCCTTCCTTAGCCTTAGATTTTGTCAACAGTTTAGTTTTTGTAACTTTGTCCCACAAGTTTAATGATGGCAAATTAGATATATTTCTAAAAGATAAGTTATTTTTTTAAGAAAAATGGACAGAAGATCTTAATTAGATTTACTTACTGCACAATATAAAAGCTAAAAAGATGAATTGCATGAAATGCAATAAAACATAAAATGCATTATATTAAAGCAATCACATTAAAGCAATTATATATTAAAGCCAGTAAAAACCCCATTAAGTAGAGATTCATGTACCACACCACACTCCAGCCATGAAATACTTCTTTCTTTCAGTTCCTGGGATGTAACTGTTGAGAAATGTCCCACATCCACAGAAGAAAGTCCATATACTTTAAGGATGTAGAAAAATGTGACTCTATGGAAAGGAGCCAAAAATAAATAATAAATAAACTCTATCTGGGCAAAGCATCCTGCCACATGGAATGGCCACATGTCTCAGCAGTTTGGGAAACACAAGAGCAGCCTGGCTCCTGCCACTGCCTTGGCAATGGATCTGGAGAGTGACAACAGGCAGGACTTCCCTGCTCCATGACCTTATCCCTTCAGGGAAAGGATCCTTGGGCTGGGATTTGCCTCACCTTGCTGAAGAAATTTACACCTCAGTTGCTCATCATTAAGACCCTGTGAAATAATAGAGGGAAAATTGCACATTTGGGACTTAATTTGTCTGCTCTATTTTAGCTGTGCATGATAGCATGGGATTATTCTCATGAGAGCTTGCTTGTCTCTGGTGATAAGGGAACTGGAGGGTGAATGATTCCATTCCTTTCCCATGGATATGCCAGTCTGAGCAAATGAGAATCACTCCCATGTTTTGTCCAGCAACGTCCCAATGTCTAACACAAATCATGGAGTGTCTCAGGAATTGGACTATATTTTTTTTCACTATGATGCAAAACATAAATTTCTTAGTCATGAAACTTTCAGAAGGAATGTACTGCTTGTGGAAACTTGCTTTGGGAATGTTCCTTACATCCAAGATGACATTCAAGGTAAAAATACTCATGATTGACATAAAAACACCATGTACTGACCCATAACCCAGGGATCAGCACACTTATCTGGAAGCTGGGTGGTTTAAGTGAAATTCAGGCCTCAGCTCTGCTGGACCTTCCACAACATGCAGAGTGCCCTGGCCACTTGATAAACTCTGGTGTGTGCATGTGTGTGTCTAAAAGCATAAATGAACAAAGTGAGCTTTCCTTTGATGTCTGTCTGCACTTTAGTGGGAATGTTACTTCAATAAATATTGGACTGAAAATTGAACACAAATTTCAGGATTTGACCTTATATTCATGTGGTTAATTCATATACACTTTCCACAGTAAGATAAAAAATAATTAGATGCAGACTCTTTTATGGGAATCAATAACTGACTTGAAGGAGGCAATACTCCAGAGCACAATTTATACCTATTAACCTGAGTCTGCCTGAAGCATCCTGTTCTTTCATCATTATTGTTTAAGTAAATGAAGATGAGGATCAAAAGTAACATCCTTTCCAAGTCACTAAAATGTGGCACTTGTGAAGTAAACCACTTAACCATCTGGTCTTAGAAGAAATGCTATTTAAATGCAATATGAAGTAGTGTTTGTGCAGTGCCATTTAATTGCAGGCAGGTAATTGTATTATTCCACGTTGAAAATTCATACTGTGTTTTTGGAAAAAAATCTTTTTCCATTCTTTTGCCTGCAGCAGTAACATATACAAATTTTCTCTTCCTGTATAAAAAACTCCTATAAAAAATTCCTATAAATTTCCTAGTTTTCTAAATGTCCATTTTGTGATGCATCAGTGGTCTTGGTTGGTGTGTTTTGCAAAGAAGGCTTGAGACAAGAGATATCTTTTTTTTTTCCCATACAAATTGGTTAGTGGAGAATTTTGAATCATACTTCTTGCTTGATTTCCTAGGAGAATAGAGCTTGTGGTATTACATTGTTTCTGCCCTTTTCACTCCTTCCCACAAGCAAAGCTTAAATTTGCTGTCAGATTTCAACAAAATTTCACTTTGGTTGAAAATCTATATTTGAACCTTGTCTACTACCATTCTGCTCTTGGGACTCAACATTTCAAAAAATTTTACCAGGTATTTTCTTTGCCCCTGCCCTACATTCTAACACTGCTGAGGCTTCAGGCTTTCCAGGTTTTTCAAAAAATATCACTGAGAGAAGAAAAGCACTGAAGAGAAAAAAGATCCTGGGAAGGCAGAACCAGGTAAAGCCTGACTCCCTCTATGCCAAAACCATGGATTTGTGGGATTTTTTTCTGCCCATCTTACTTGCACAAATAATTCACCTCTAGCCAAATATTTTACAATAGCTGTAGACTGTGTGTGCCCTGTTTTTCTCCCTGTTTTTCTTATCTTTTTGTGCTAACTTGGTGGGAATGTGAGCCAGATGTGTCTCTTTCTAGACTCTTTGGTTGTGATTCCTCTCATCTACCCAAAAGTGAAGGTTGAATTGCCCTCTGAAAGTATCTGTTTTCCTAGGGCAGCCTAGGGAATCCAGAGAGCTGGCTTAGCCTAGACATGTTACCCATAGTGACCATGATGCTGAGATGATGCACAGGAAGGAATCTTCTAGGGGAAAAAAAACCCCAAGGGACTGATGTCATCTGAAGACATGTAGGAGTGGAGAATTTAATTTTATGTTTGCAGAGTCATTTCTTGGTTTCATCTCTGCTGCACATTATCATGGAGCGTAAGGAACAGACCTAGAAGATTAAAAAAATATCAAAAATATTAAATTCGAAAGGAAAAATAATATTAATTGCTCTTCTTATCACTTGTTGCACCTGATAAATCTTTGTCTCCTTTTAAAAGAGTTAAATTGGCTGAAATAGAAAACATCATCTCTTGCACTGTTAGCCAAACTTACCTCATGAAGATTAGACAGGGGAGCTAGCTCCCATGAAATGTGTCTGCTTTCTATACTAGGGGTAGTGTTTTGACTCTCTTAAAAGCATGACCCTTTTGGCATAGATTTTAGTTGAGGCATCAAGTTGCCAGCAAAATTCAGAATTTAGAATGGTATTTTTAATATCCAAGACTAGTTTGGTCTCCAGCCTAAAAGACTGAGATTCACAGATGTGAATTTCTCTTGTGTAGTTGCCATGGCTGGGAGGAAAGAATTTCCCCGTGCCTGTCAGGTTTTCACTGAGCTCAGAACATCTCTAGCCTCTGCTTTTGTGTTTTGTTTTGGGTTTTTTAAATATTCTTTTTCTGCAATGTTATATTATTTTAAATATATATAATATACAGGAAGAATGTGTATATCCCAGCTTACCTGGGACAGTAAGCTATAGAAAAGGCTTAATTAGGGGCATGGGTAATTAATGAAGTTGAGTGCTTATATTATTTCTTGAGGTTAGCCAATGTTTTAATGTAGATTTGCAAGAATAATGAGCACAGGTAAGAATACATCTATTGAATAGTTTGCAGTCATGCCACAGGCTGACATTTTGTTTCAGAAAACATTCATTAAATTATTTGGCATAGCAACCAAATGAGTAAAAATCAAATTATTTGTGGATACACACCAAAATTTCTCTATTCCTGATGAATGCATGGTTTGCTGTGAGTCACTCACATTGAATCCAAATAAGATTTTTTATGATCCAGTGGTAGAAAACAACAGATGTGGCAGAAACAGGGGTTAAATGAAGAGAAACTAAAATAAGGGGTGTACTTGCTGGACAATCCCTATCATTTGAAGGTCTCAGCTATATTGAGAACTTTCCCACCTAAACTATGTCCTTTTCAAACTGACTGGTTCACAACCCAACCTGTCACATTGTGTAAACATCAGCCTAAACAGTCCTCTTTGAAACTTACCTCTTTCTATGATTTGGATTAATACAGATTTTATAGCTGTCCTGAAATCCTGATTTCCTGTGAGATTTTTGCATGCTTTCTCACAGCCATGGCTTGCAAACCTGTCACCCTGTAGCATGTGACAAGTTGTGAGTCCAAGTCATCTCCAGGTCAGTTTTACCTCTGTTTTGATACACACTCTGTGACTGAGCTCTGCAAAAGGGTGCACGAGGCAGACCCCAAAGGGTTTTCCTTCCACTGGAGTTCACATGCTGAGAACCTGGAAGAGACAGGTGAGCAGCCTGACAAAGAGAAAAGCTTGTCACACTGGAAATATTTCAGTTTGGCATTTCATAGCAGTAGATATTTCCTTAACCTGGTTTGCCCAAATTGCAGATATTTCCAAATTCCCTCGTCAGATGGAAATCCTCCCTCTGATTGTCACCCAGAGGAGGAGATGCTGGCTCACCATTGCCACCACTTACAGGGGCAGCCTTGCTGGTGTGCCAGTCTCTGCTGACCTCCTGTCTTCCAAGCCACCACAACGTGCTTGGTCTGCAAGAAGCATTCCCACAAACATCGTGCTCTTTTGTTCTCTCTTGCCTCGAAGCAGCGAGGCAATGACCCATAGGCTGTCATGTCCTACAGGGAGACAAAGCACTTGCTTTATGAACCAGGAGATAGCAAGGCAAGGAAACAGCAGGACACATAATGCCTGCATTTCTCCAGGGCTTAATTCACCTACCTTGCCGTGAAAACTCCTTTCCTTCATGAGGATAAACAATAAATATTAATTACCCTGCTTGCTCTTTTTTTTTTTTTGTTGAGATGATGAAGCCATTGGAAGGAGGGGTATTTGTTTTGGTCCTTTTGTATGAAATACACTGGAAATGTAAATTATGGAGATTTTAGTTCCACTTCTTTATCCTCTGGTGCTAAACTCCTGGCTGAAAATAAGAATGAAAACCAGAGCTGCTCTTGCCTTCTGAATATGTAAAAGAAATTCTCTGGAGTGTCTGAACCATATTCATGGCTTTCTGAAGAATGGTGCAAGAGGATCCTGAGTCCACTTTGCTGAACACTTCAACAAAACATCTGGGAGATTTAAGTGCTCAGTCATTGCTCATCTCAGCTTCTCTGCCATGGAAGAAAACAGTAATTTTATAACCAATCTTACTGTTATTGTCCCCATTTTACATAGGGAAAGCTGTGACACATATAACTGAATAGAAGAACAGTTTGCAACAGTAAGTTACCTTGGGTAAGCACCAATGCTATTTGATGGGTAAGAAAGACCGTAAGGATTTTCTTTTGTTCAGTGCAAATCTTTTATCTCAACCGCCTGAATGCAGTTGTCAGTGTAAACAATTCTTCATTAAAAATAAGCCCTGGCAGACACATCAGAAGTTAATGATTCTTCAAATGCAAAAAAACCCTTAAGTGTAGCTCCTCTCTATGATTTTAACAGAATTATTTGTTCAGTAGAGGAAAGATTTTATCCAGGCTTGTGGTTAAGGTCTGTACCTGGGTACACATAAAAAATAGAAAGGTTTTGTCTCAATAAACAGCAAGCATCACCTGCAAAACCTTTGTTTGGCACTCTAACCCTGGACACAGAAGGGGTTGAGAACATCCATGTCTTCAGAGAAGATATGGTCTATTATGTCAGCACAGTATCATATTGTCTACCCCAAAAAAAAAGGGACAATTACAATAAATCAATCTGCATATTATGCAGATTAGAAATTACATGACCATGTGGCTGGCAATTGGGGGAAGATTTATAGGGGAGCTGCAGGCAGAGTTTGTTTCCTTTTCCTTCAAATAGTTTCGTGCTTACTGGGGAAAGCCTGAGGAGGGAGGCTGCTCTACTGCAGCCCTGGAGTCAGAGATCTCCTGAACACAAGAATCATCCTGGCAGGCCAGATCAAATCCAATCCAGCCCAATCAGATCAAACCCTACCAACCCAATATTCTTCCTGGAACGTTTGAAAAAGTCAACTCAATTTAAGGAGGGTATGCAAACTTCAGCACTTTCAGAGGTCCATCATCTGACACTGCACCAGCATCCACAACTCTTTTATTAGGGTTGTTACAAGTATGATTAGGTGGGATGTGCTGTGATTTCTGCATTCCATTTGCCTTCCACCTTAAAGATCTTTAAAACCTGAGTCACATTCTCTTGTCTGTCTCTCCCTCAAAGAGCCCAGTCCTTTAAATCTCTTAGAGTAAAGCAGCTGCTTCACAGCCTTGATTTGTTGTAGTTGCTTTTGTTGGCACTTTCTCTAACACCACTCCATTTCTCTTGAGATATGAAGGCCAGAATAACCCGCAGAACTCAGTACAGGACTTGGTTATATACAGAAGTGAAATTATGCCCTTGATTTTATTCCTAGGTCCCCTCCTGATGGTGTTAAAAATTTTATTGGCCTTTTTGGCTGCTGCTCTTTATTATTTTTTGACCTGTTAATGAATATTCCAAGTTATCTTCTCTTTTAGATAGTTGTTGAACATAAAGGAGGTAAGTTTCAGATTACTTTTGCACCACTTCATGTTTCTCTGCCCTGAATATATCTGCCACCTTTCTGCCCTCATCAGATCTTTCTGGAGTTACTTGCCTTTGGTATAGCACTGGACCACTGGAAAAAGCTCAGTACGATCAGCAAACTTGGGAATTTTATTATGAAATAGCTTCTTTAGGTCATTGACAAAAATGCTTAATTAAACTGGTTCCAGTACTAGTGTCTGCAATGGGACTAGTGGTGACTGATTCGTGTTTGTCCTTACAAAGTCTTACCTGTTGTTTCCAATTTTTAAATATTTTTCAATCTGCAGACTGATAGCCTTAATACCTTTTTTCTTCCCTAGAATATCAAAGCAATTAAGACATAACAGTTAAACAAAACAAATAAGATCAACAGCATCTTAGGTACCTATTAAAGATAAGGTTTATAAACTTGAGAAACTTTCTGTCAGACACTTAGGAAATGGAAAGAAAATAACCTGTTAGATTTTCTGCACATTATTCTGTCTTGGTGTCTTTGTCCTGAAACACTGGATACTTGGTCTTGTCATCCATATCACCTTGGACTAGTTCACTAGTCTTTGCTTTCCTCTGTTCATTACAAATTGTCTCAAAATTAATATTAAGACTGCTTATCAGTATTGAGGAACATAATATATGAGTTCTCAGATGATTTCTGAGAGCCAGTTATGGGCTATGGTTGCAGTAATTTTATTTTTGTTTGGTGTCTTAAAGATTGTTTTGTTTTTAGCCTTGATTTCTCTGTGGAAGACACAAACAAAGTGTTAGCCAACACGGCTTAGTGATTAACAAAAATCACCAACCAAATACAAGGGTGATGGACAGGAGTATTTGTGGTGCCCAACCTCAAGAGCTGTAAATGTAGCCTTATTACCTATTACCATGTATAGCACTAGTTTAGTACCAAAGTTCTAAACCTGCCATGTGCTGATAATTTAAAAAAACTTCCAAGTGGTTGAGCTCACTGGTAGACTCACATGGATCATGCACTCCATCTAAAGGTTTGAATTCTAACAGTTTACTCCATGTTTTGTTCAACAGTTGTTAGCTCCCATGAGCAATAAGGGTCAAGCATTTTTTCTCTTTTTTGGATCACAACAAACCAAAGCCTTTTTATATTTATTTTGTGACAATACAGGTTTCCTTAAACCTGCTGCCACTTGCCAGAAGGTCGTAAGATAATACAGAGTGGAGGAACTTCTCTACTTCTTCCTGCATCTGATGTTATTTGCCTCTAAATGGACAATTGGCACAATGCTTTGAGATCCACAAATTTATTTCGATTCTCAAACATCCTGCATGGTTTCTCAGAAATATGGTTCTATTTACATCTATCATTTCAATTAAAGGTATGTGCTTTTTTCCTAGTCACTTTTTCCTGAGGCATCTGCTTGCACTAGACTTTGAAAATTCAATACTTAAATACTTAAAGGATTTTCTTTAATCACCCTAATACTACAGCTGCTTTGGGGATTTACTTCTCTGTCATGTTCTGGCTTGACTATTAGTCTTCTATGCAAGGTGAATCAGAAGAGCTTCTTTTTTTACTATGATCTCTCTGTGCCACTGTCCTGGCTCTCCAGTGCTCCCCCAATCAATATGGGTGCAGGTGGAGCTACACAGAGCTCTCCAGCCAGGTGATGTGGGTACAAGTTTCCCTTCTCCTGTTCCATGTTTCCTTCTCCTGTTTTGTTTTTGTTTTTTTTTTTTTTTTTTTTCATCCATTTAAGTTTCTCTATAGGTATGTTTCTATTGTTTTTTAAGAAAAAGTGACTTTGTCCAGTCTTCCTTTCATGCAAATTACCTTTTTGAGGTGCCTTGTAAATCATGCCTTCAATGCTCACTGTATATTCACGTTTCATAGCACAGTGTTTAGATGTCTTTTGATATTTCAGATATTGGATGTAGTACAGACTTGGCATTATTTTTTTTTCTGGTCTCTAAGTTCCACTCTGTCCTCTTCTGATGGCTTTCAAAGCTCCTGCCCTCCCAGTCTCTCTATATTTTCATAAAGAGCATAATGCTAGCATTTTGGATTTTTTTAGCAGAAAAAGTTTTTGGTTTAGTATTCAGACACTTTCTTGATGAAGACAAAAGAAGAAAAGAAAAAGAATATGTATTCATATTTAAATTTCAATTAAGAATACTTAAAACCCTTAAAATTGATGCAGAAAGGGAGTAAGTGCAGAGGTCAGATAGGAAGAAGGTTGTTGAATCATGGGTATCAGTTTCTTCTTCAGTAAAATTCAATCAAATTCAACATTACCCTGACAATCACCCAGAAGACAAAACACTACAAGCCTTAAAGCTCAGTTCACTTAAACTTACCTTTCTGTCAAAAAGTGGAAGCGATTTTGTTTTACACTGCTTGAACTCAAGATTTCACCATCCAGTGGGACAAATGCTATTCACTTACATATGAAGAAATTAATTTCTGTGTTCTAAAGGTTGTAGCTATGATTACTATGGTCTTTTCAATAATGAATAACATTCAGAACGTAGAAAAATACCCAGTCTTGTTCACCAAGTGGAAAATTAGAATGAGAGTTTTTGTAGGTTATTGCTGTCCCTACTTACTGTAGATATCAGATTATTTGAATGCTGGTGGAGTAATTTCTGTCTTTATGGGAAAGTAACAAGAAAGTAAATATAGAATAGTTTTCATACAAATGTGTGAAAAATCTTCATGCATCTTTATACATAGTAATTATTAACAATCACTGCTCTGCATGCAGTTAAGAAGAGTGACTTTAGGAAAGTTGCTTTAGAGACTGACAGTTTATACATTCAGTCTTTTCAGCTGACTACAATGTTTGCACCTTTCACATCATCACTGTTAGAAAGAAAACACAGAACCTATTCTCCAGAGGCTACCAAAGCTTGATTTGAGAGCTATTATATGAGGGAGACCTGCAAGGCAATGGAAACTCTGAAACAAATGGTGTGTAAGAACCTCATCCAGATACTGCGTGCCAGACAACAAATGAGTAAAACAGTGACTACAGTACAGTAGTGATTTAAGTGACAAAAGGTTTGAGAAACTAAACCAAAAAAAACAGTGGTATCAAAAAGAGAAGCAGGAAGGCAGACAAGCAAATTTTAAGGTGAAGGCTCTATGGAAAAATCATTGGCATGGAAATGGAAAACAAATCTTAATTAAGTGATCAAGATGGACATAATTTGTGGGGTAAGGACAGAATTTGAAATCAACTATGCAAGAATACACACAGAGCAAACCTGGGTTGTAAAGTACCTGGTCAGCAAAGACCAGGAAAGTTACACTGATGTGATGTGGAGGAGTGTAAGGCATAAATGCTGTGATGAAAATAGAAAGCCAGGACAATTATCTGTGCAATCCACTTTGTATTAAGGTCAAAATTGAGAACACCTTGACAACTTTCTTCCTGGCAGATGAGGAAATGGATATAAACATGCAAATAGAGGAGAACACATGAGAAGTGAAGCTTGAAATGCAAGGTTTTACTCTGGGACAGAGCAGCAGGAGGTAGCAAAACATCTGTCTTAGTGGCTGTTAATCTTGCTTATTTTCGTGCCCTTAGATTTTCATGCCCTTAGAATTTTTAATCTTATTTTTATCTCTCTTACAGGAAGAACTGTACTGTAATATTGCAAAAGCATTGTAGAAGCCAGACGTGCTGCAGAGGTTCTTCCCCTATTCTCAGGCTTAACTAGAACCTGATTTGCTAGGCAAGAGAAGAACTGTGCTTTTAAATGAACCTTTTGTAAATGTTGCCTGTATATGAATACCTATCTTACATCCAATGTGCAAGTTAGCCTGGAAAAAGGCAACAGCTGGGGTGTCAAGTTTATTGCCCAGCTTCCTAGAGTCTAAGGGGCAGTGAAGTAAGGCTGGACTGAGCTGGTGTAATTAGAATGAGGACACAACACCTAGAATGGCAATTTGCAGTGGAGATTATGCTCTTTTACTCACTAACTAGATGTGCAGAGTTGTAAGGACATAATGGACTCCAAACTGTAACCTTGAACACACCATTTAATAAGATGAAAACAATGGGTGAGTTTGGTGACAAAACCAGCACAGTCTGAATTCCTCTTTATGGAACATCAGGCACTTGTGCTCAGCAGCTGGGCTGAGACAATGATACACTTTTTCTATTTGTCACAGTGGGGATTGCAACTAATAGTGGCCTCTTGACAATACAGTCCGTGCTCATGTCTTATTACTTACTCACAATACAGCACTTTTGAGTTTCAACCACTATTCTTAATTGCCCTGAAGACTAGTTAAAAACACCACTGGAGATCTTTTTCACTACTGAGAATCAAAATAAGCTCTTTAGGATCCCAGGGGCACAAGTAAACACAAGTCCAGTGACTCCCTTTCCTGCCTGCTCACTCAGTGCTTTGCATGTGTCTTGTCCCACCCCTGTCATGGTACCCACTCCATGCATTTCAGACACCAAATTCCCATACCTAGTTCCCCATCTCATCTTCCTTTTTATGCTGCTATCCCTCTAATTGTATTCCTCTTTTCTTCAAATGGCTCTTACTTCGTAAATTCCCTTTCCTACTTCTTCTTGTCCCCCTTCTGCTCATTCTCACTTGTTTAAGTAGAATCCCTCATAATTTCCTCACTGTAACAGCTGGAATTCTCCTTGGAGCGACATTCATGGGCAGATTGATTCTTTTGCAAATAGGAAAAAGATGTTACTACTCTGCATCAAATCCTCTGCCTCTGCTTCGGTATCCTTTCACCTGAGGCTGAACTTAGACTGCATGCCAGCAAATTGACTTCTGCAGCTGGAATTCAGTAACACAAAACCAGAAGCTGGCACTTGGTCAGTTTTTAGGCCTGCATTACAAAAGAAAGACCAGTCTGCTTTACTGATGAAAAGGAAATATTTAACAGCAGCATTATGCACATGAAAAATCACATTGAGAAACACCAAAGCTTACCTAGCTCTGTACAAATAAATTTGCTGTTACAAACACTGAATGAAAGCAATAGAAAAGAACAAAAGATCAGCCTTTGATACAGATGAAGATGAAAAACCTTGAGCATAGATTGCTGAGAAAAATAAGCAAAAGGATTAATTGTGAATGACGTAGCTCAGTTTTAGTGTGAGCAGCTAGCTTTTATCAGAGCTATCTCAGATTGTTTCTGTAGAGAGGATCAAACTGATAGACTTGTCTACTGAGGTATTTATTTGTTGTGGTCCTGTCTGCTTAGTGGGCAGAGCCTGTTTTACCAGAAAAGCAACAAGCAGGCAATGGGAGACAGTACTCTTGTGCTGCAGCTCAAGCACCCTCTTTGCCAGTGCCTCAGAGACAAAACTTCCTTGTTCAACCAGATTCCATCTGTTTGGGTTCCATCCCATGAAGTTACTCTCCTTCCCCAGCACTAGGGATCACAAAGATTCCCATGTGAGCCATGTTGCTCACTCCTCAGACCTGCAGGCAGCCTCATTCTATTGCCATGCACCCCTCCACAGAGCTGTTTTCCCTTATCTTCCATGAATGAAAGACCGAGGCCCTCCCCACAACCTCAGTGCCACGGTACTGGAGCTCAGCCCTCAGCACAGGGCATTTAATTTGGGGCTCTGGGGTCCATCATGTGTTCACAGCCCAGGCAGGGAGCTGGATGCCCTGGAAAGGAGAACCCTCCTGCACAGCTGGCCCAGGCACCCCATGCTTTCCTTGGGTCTGGTGTCTCAAGAAAGCCTTTGCCTTACTCCTCAGACACATCAGGTTTGCTGTGAGATGAATCCCCACCTCCACTGGGAGGGAGCAGTACAGCCCATGCAGGTACAACTGTGGAGAGCTTGGGATGGCTCCTTGTCAGCTCATGAACTTTGTCACTCCACTGTTTGCAAACTGTCAAGTTAAACAGGCATGTGCATTTAAAGTTGTTATCTGTCTCAGCAGTATCCTTCCTCAACCATCTGGGGAAAAAAACACATTAAAAATCGATCTAGAATACTCAATACAATCCTCAGTAGAGTGTTTAAGAACATTTCTTACTGAAACTTATTCCAATACTATATTCTCTTTGGATTTTCCAGCATATCTGACACTAAAAGTGTTTGCAGCAGGTCTCACTCCTGTGTGTGGTTGTTGGTTTGGTTGTCAGTGCTTTTCTTTTTTACAGGAGCACTAATAACCCTATAAGACCCCCAGAATTAAAAACCCTAAGCCCAAAATTGGAACAAAAAAAGCAAGTCAGTGCAAAAAAGAGTGTTTTCAATATACACAAGGATAACCATAGTGTTGGAGGTTCAAAAGGAAATAATAATAATAATAATAATTAAAAAATATTGTGTCTGTGTTCATTTCTGCCCTGGAAATAACATTCTTTTGAGATGCTGAGTCACAAACAGGTGGGATATTCTGTACCAGCATGGAACAAGGCACTTGGAGCCATGCATCAGTAAAGACACTCTGCCTACCTTGTGTCAGAGAGCACTCACAGACAGACAGACAGACAGACATGAGGCAGGCCTTATTTACAGAACACAATAAGGAAAAACCCAGCAAGATGAGGGGAGCTTTGGTTTGTTTCAGCAAGCACCCCATCATGTAATGGAGTTGTTAGGACAGATCATGTGACAAACCATGTGATACTGGAAAATACTGAAAAGATTTTTCACAGAAAGAGTGATAAAGCACTGGGATGGTCTGCCCAGGAAGGTGGTAGAGTCACCATCCCTGGATGTGTTTAAATAAAGACTGGATGTGGCACTTGGTGCCATGGTTTAGTTGTTTGGGTATGGGTTGGACTCAATGGTCTTGAAGGTCTCCCAAGCTTCTGATTCTGTGATTCTGTGATTCTGTGATTCTGTGATCCAGCCTTAATCTCTGCACAAATTAACCTCTTACTGCTGACCTGGTTTCTGCCACCCAAATTCCTGCTTGTGTGTGGAGGAAGAGTAAAGGAGGCAATTAACTGGAAAGGCACAGGAATGTGTCTGTAAGGCTTTTGGTGAACTGTCTCCTGTTCTCTGCTTTTTCCACAGGAGTTCTAACTTTCATTCCTAAGCTAGTCTATGGGAGGCCAGGCTGACAGTAATGCACAGAGTCTAACAATAGGTCTGGGTACCAGTGCCATCTCCACCTGATACAGGTTCCTTCAATGCCCTCCCTTGCCTGGGGCCAGTATGAGAAGTCTTCTGAGACAGGGCGGGCTGGAGGAGGGACTGTAGATATGCGCTCCACTAAGCTCATCTTTCATTTTTCTAAGAGTAACTTGGCTGAAGGCATCAGGACTGAGGCTCTCCCAAAACCATCCACAAATAACACAGACATGCCTTGCTCCTCCTATCCTACAGAAAGACATGTTTTTCTGGTGTTTAGACCCCAAGCCAAGAAGCAGCTTTATTTCAGGGTTAGATTCCCATGGACTGAGGAAAAGTCCAACTTCCACTCAACCCTATCATACACTTTAATTTCACCCCTCAGTGTCATGCTAGCCCCCTGCCCACAGCAGCACCCTCCCAGAGCCCACCTACAGTGCTGTGCATGAAACACCATCACATTCTCTCTCCATGTGTGGGTGCCAGCGAGGTGCCAGCTCTGCTCAGCAGACCATGGCTTTGCATCACTCAGGCAGCACCAAGCACCTGCTGTGGCATGATATGAAAACAATAGGGAGGCTCAGAAAGCAGCCTGGGGACATTTCTTGGCTTGAGTAATGGCATCAGGTGAGATATTGTGCAAAAACTGATTCTAGAAAGAACCAGAGGTGTTCAGGAAACTGTCCAAAGGTGCTCCATCACAGGAAAGAGGGAGATCTGGGCTCTTGGCTTCAGGGACAGAAGCAGTGAGAGCGAAAGTGTCTCTAAACCAAGTATTTGAAAAGAAGACACTGTAGGGATTATCTGCAGAGTATTTTGAGAGCTTCATGGGGTCACTGAAATAGGGACAGGATCTGACAAGGCAATTCCTTTGACACACTACTACTCTTTGCCATAGCTTATCTTCCAGGATCAGATATTCCTTGCCACAGGGAGAATGAGTAATAGAGGGAAGACAGAACAACAGGATTTTGTGGTTTTTTTGTGTTGTTTTTACTGGGGAAGGGGAAGGGAGGTGAGTTGTTGTCAGAATATTAATGAGTGGTCTGGTTTGTGTCCCAATGCATGGAGTCACACAAGGTGCTGCTTTTAAATAGCAGGAAAGGAGCTGAGGCTGACTGTATGCACAGGGATCTCTGCCAGATGGACCTTGGCAACCAGAGCTCTCCCCAGGATCCAGCCAGAAAGCTGGTGCTGGGGCATATCATCTTTGTCCAGGGACAAAGATATGATATGATTATCATGGAGTCATAAGGTTGCTAAGGTTGAAAAAGACCACTAAGTTCACCAAGTCCGACTGATCACCCAGCATTGCCATGTTCACCACTAACCCTCAAGTTGCCACATCTCCCTGTTTTTTGAATGCTTCTGGGGTTGTTGACCCCACCTCTTCCCTGGGAAGCTAGTTGTAATGCCTGATCATATTACAGTGAAGAAATTTGTCCTAATGCCCAATCTAAACTTCCTCTGGTGTGACTTGAGGTCTATCACTTGTTTCTTTAGTCACTCCTCATAAGAAGTGCTTCAGACCCTCAACAACTCTGTTTCCTTTCTCCGGGGCTCCAGTGCCTCCATGTTTTTTTTTTCTAGAGAGGATATGATATGATATGATATGATATGATATGATATGATATGATATGATATGATATGATATGATATGATATGATATGATATGATATGATATGATATGATATGATATGATATGATTGATATGATATGATATGATATGATATGATATGATATGATATGATATGATATGATATGATATGATATGATATGATATGATATGATACAGGGAAGAAAGCTGAATCCCTCTCTTTTGTCCAGAACCAGCTACACCAGTACACATTGTGGATTGTCTTCCCAGCACTTCAGGGAGGCCATAGACTTCTGGAAAGTGCCAAAACTGGAGAGAGTCATGCTTTGAGTCTCATTATTCCCAGATCTGGGCCCTTCCCTGAGGTACACCAACTGTCCCTTTCCCTGACAACCTTCCCCCTGCAAAATGCCTCCTACAGATCAGGGAGGAGAGGCACTCTGAACTCTCACACATCCCACTGCAGCCCTGAGGAGCAGAGGCTGCACCTCCGAGGCTGCCAGTGCCAGGGCTCCCATGCTCAAGGGAAATGCTGTCCCTTTTGGGGTCTCCCTAGCCATCCTCTGGCTCTGATGTCGGGACCCAGCCAAGGTGGGAACACAAAGTAAATCAAAGTAAAAAAGTCTTCCTTGAGAGTGGGCTTGCCTAACCTGGAGTGCTCTTCCCAGCATTTTCTTTCTTCCCTGGGATGTTCTCTGGGAGGCAGACAGGTGCCACCCCAAACAAGAACTGAAATGTCAGAACCATCAATCACAAGTGACAGCTTTATCATGTGATAATTAAAGTATTTGAGAAATTTGGATTTGACAATCTTTCAGTATCTGACAGGTAAGATTGTCATGATATTTATTTCTTTCTCTTGAAAGAGCTTGAGTGCCAACTGCAACTGGTATATGACACAGCCTCTGCTCCCCAGTGCTTCAGGATGAGCTTCCTGTGCTGCTGTGAGTTTATGGATCTTTTAATGCAGGCCCTGTCTCAGTGCTCAAGTGGGATGTACTGCACTGCTGGCCATGAGAGAGAGATCTGATCTTTGAACAGAATTAATTCTGATAATTTACTCCTTCACTGACTGCTGACATGATGACTTACTCGACTTACTTCTCCAAGTTAAATAAGTAAGTGAAATAAGCACCTGAAAATAACACATTTAGATGCTGTTTTAGCAACCTAACACATAATTGAGTACTGAGATCAGTATTACTTGGGTATACATTTAAGTTGTAATTCTCTATTGACAGATTTTCTTCCTGTCTCTTTCAGAAAGGAATGTTACAGCTTATTCTTCAACCTGGTCCTCAAAGAAAATTAAACTTTTTTGGACTCTGTGTGTTTGTACATGCCTGTGTGTCTATTCCACTCTGTCAGCTTTTGAACTATAGGCAACTTTTAAGCCACTTTAGAGAACAGTTTAATGAAAATAAGCACCCAGGTTAAAGCCAGGCAAAAGACAGAGACTGCAGTAGTGTCTTTACAGAGCAGAGGTATTGTCAACCCAGCAAAATCCAACTGTATGGAACAGATGGCAACGGCGACTGAGCTTTGTTAGCTCTGTTTTTCAGGTGATTATTTGTTTTCTGTGCTAAAGCTCACAGAAGAGGCCTAAGCTCTTTCTTGTTATCTCCACAGTAGATCCTGCTAAAGGGTGTTTCCAGGGAATCGATAAGTCAATCAGATGGCCTATGCTGGAATAATGTTAAGGAGTGCAACTGTGAGGTACCTTCTGGCACTTTGGTACAGTCCTTGGACAACACTTGATCTTTCTGATATTGTCAGGTGGCTTTTTGACCAAAATGCAGGCCAGAATTTCCATGGAGAGCAACTGAATAAAAATGACAGATCTTCGCTATGCGTGGGATAGACATGAACTCACTCCAGGTAAAATCCACGCTGTTATGTGCAGGTGTCAGGACACAGATGATGTGATAAGTTTAGACTGTGTCCAGGTTGCCAGGCAGTGACAGATGTAGACAAGTCTGATGCTTGCTGCCTCTCAAATGTAAATCTCAGCCTTGCTGACCTCTGTCAACTGGGGCTAGAAACAGTGGCTCTAATTTTGCAGTATTCTCTTCCTGAACTTTCTCCTGTGGATTGCGGCTGGTCAGAGCAGAGTGGGACTGTGGGGCAGATTCCCTGCTTTGCTGCAGCAAGTCCAACCTTCAGAATAAACCAGCTGACCTACCAAGTGTACCAGGTGAGAGTCCCACAAGCTCAGTCATTCTGCCCATTTCAGACAAAAGATCTCACTGGGAATTCCCTGGTAAACAATCCTACATCGTCTTTACTGCTTAAGCATACCTGGCTCAAAAGACCTTTCTGTCTGTTTCAAACTATTTTTTACATCCCTGCTGTTATTTTACCTTTGCCTTACATTTACAGAGGTTGTCAAGGGCTTTAAATATGACTAAGCTAAAGGCTGCTCCATGTGGCGCAGGTATAAATACCTTTGTAAACAGTTTCCTCCACTGATGTGATTCACCACTCCAGAGTTAGAAAGGTTTCTGCTCCTGGAACAACTGTAAAAACAGAGACTGATGCAGACAAAACATGCTTTAAATGATTTCTCATGATAGATTCTCCATTTTGTGACCATTTTGGGGTGCATCTTGTGTGTGGTCCAGCTGAGCTCTTGTGCGGCCTAAATGTACCCATTAAAACTTTTTAATAAATACCTATTTTATCCTTTTACTCTGGTTAATCTCTGTTCCAAGTCAGCCTCTAGAAGGCATCAGTTGACAAAAATATGCTCTTTCCTGCTCAGGAAGTTGTCATCAGGGTGTAGAAGCAGTCCCTGCTCATTCCTTTTGGGTACCCTTGACTGGCAGCATCATGCCTCCCACTCTCCCTTGCAGGCAATTGTGGGGTCTCCTTTTTTTCTCTGGAGAACAAGTCTCTGGTCTCCCCAGCTGAATGCCACCTAGGTCACACAGTTGTCCACCATCAGTGGCAGGGCTCCTGCATGCCTGAGTGGTGTCACATTGCCCTTAGGTGCTGGGAGAACAAGGGAAAACTCAGAACAGCTTGGCAATGACTGGCTTTTGCTGACTCCTTTCTCTCATATGTTTTTATTTTCTGTATCTCCCATTCCAGTGCCAGTCATCCTTCTATTTGTCTCTATTGTCCTTTTTCCAGCCAATTTTGGCTGCATCCCATAGGTATCCTGTGTCATCCTGGTCCCTCTGACTTCTCTAACACTGGGAGGGGGCAGAAGGTCAGACCACTGCCTCCAAAACCCTCAACACCTGACATGAGTGTTTTCAGCCTTCTCTCTGCCTGACTCAGCTCCTGTTCCTCAGGTGGAAGGGCCATCACTGCTCCTGGGTCTCTTCTTCACACCTGCACCTCCTGCTGCCAGAGCACCACAGTCCATGCCTTGGACAGAAAACACAGGACACAGACACAGACACCATAGTGCAGGCAGCTGAAGGGCTGTTGAGGACAGCATTTTAAACAATGAATGTTTTGGAAAGCTTCTCTGCTATCACAGGGGCAGATGTTCCTCTGCACGTTGCATCCGTACTCCGGGCTGAGTGGCAGGGAGACAGCTCCTCTTGCCTCAGGCTGCCTTCAGCTCACCAGGCATCTGCCTCCCTGCCTGGGCACTGGCAGAGAAGACAAGAAGCTATAGAAGAGGGCTTTCCTCGGCATAGAGGAAACTCCTTTCAGACTGTGCTTCTTGTTTTCTCCATACTCATTTACTTACACTTTTCCACCATACCATGAAAAGCTCCTTGTGGCATTTCAAAGAATTAGCTTGATCATTGCTATAGATTTCTGAGAACTTGATTATAACACAGTATGCCTCAAAAGGTCTTTATTGTCCTTTAACTATTTTTTTGTCCTTTTACAAGAGTGATCTTTCATTTCATCTTTCATTTCATCTTTTTCTATGGCCTTATACAAATATGATTTACAAAGAAATGCCCTGATACCATTTGTTCCTGTATATATTCTCCACTTACCAACTTTTTTATCGCAAATGTTGCCTATTTCAAAGAGATTTGTTAGCTTTCACTTCACAGATACAAATCCAGTTTGAATTTTACTTCTATTTAAGGCTTATTTCCTTTTCATTTTTTGCAACCCTGATATTGTCCATTGTAGAAAAATGCTTTTGGCAGCTGCAGAGCTGTGCTGTCTGGCATACTGGCCTTTCATAGCACATAGACCATTTTTCAATATCTGCTTGAAGTTTTATTTTTATGCTTCTCTATTGGGCTTGCATGGCCAAGCTTTGGTAGCAGGGGTGTTACAGGGGTGCCTTCTGTGAGAAGCAGCCAGAAGCTTCCCTGTGTGTGATAAAAACAATCTCTGGCTGCTCCAAGGTGTATGTGTTGCTGGCCAAGCTAATTAGGAATGACGGTAACACCTCTGTGATAACAGATTTAAGATGGGAAAAAAATTGTTGTGCAGATGTAATTGCAGCCAGAGAAGAGCAGAGTGAGAGAAATCACACCACAGACACAAAGGTCAGTGGAGAAGGAGGGGCAGGAGATGCTCCAGATGGTGGAACTGAGATTCCTCTGCAGCCCTTTCCTCTGCAAAGACCATGGTGCCCATGGAGGACAGCAGGGATTCAGAAATCCACCTGCAGGCCATGGAGGGCATGAGGATTCAGAAATCCACCTGCAGGCCATGGAGGACAGCAGGGATTCAGAAATCCACCTGCAGGCCATGGAGGGCATGGGGATGCAGAGATCCACCATGCTGGAGCAGGGGATGCCTGAGGGGAGGCTGTGAACCTATGGGAGGCCCGTGCTGGAACAGGCTTCTGACAGGGACCTCAAAAGAGAAGTCAACTCTGGAACATGTTTCCTAGTAGGATTTGTCATGGAGGACTCACACTGGAGCAGCCTGTCCTTGAAGGACTGCATCCCATGGAAGAGTGACCCTCTTTGCAGCAGTTTGTGGGGAGCCATTGCTCGTGGAATGAACTCACATTTGTGAAGCTCATGGAGAACTGTCTCCCATAGGATGGACCCCACACTGGAGCAGGGAAACTAGTCCTCTCCCTGAGCAATAGGAGAAACAACCTGTGATCAACTGACCATAATACTCATTCTTTGTCTCCCTGTTCCTCTGGGAGGGCAAGAGGTAGAGCTGGAAAGGAGGGAGAGGTGAGGGGAAGGTATTTTTTTAAGGTCTTATTTTCCTTCTCATTGTCCTGCTCTGATTTTGTTAGTAATAAATTCAATTAATATCTCTAATCTGGTCTGTTTTACCCATGATGGTTTTTGGTGAGTTATCTTTCCCAGTCTTTAACACAAGAACCCATTGTTATATTTTCTCTCACTGTCCATCTGCAGAGGGGTGTTAGAGGTCATGGTGGGTACCTGAAATCCAGCCAGGGTCAACCCTCTAAAGCTTCTTATAGAAACATAAAACAAATTTTGTATCTCATTAGTCACTTAGAAGCAAATCTAAGTGTTTACTGCATGTCAACTAAACAATGCACTCTGGCTATTTTGGGCAAAAATGCTCCTTTCTGCAATGCCAGAAAACCAGTGAGCTTTTAGTATCTACTTTGCACCAGCTTATATTACACATAAAGCAGAATAGAACCTCAGAGATTTGCTGACATCCCTCCCAACATGTTCTGCCAGCTGCCACATTCAGGGACTGGAGGCCACTATTGCTGCAGTGGGCAATCTGATGTGAGGCAGCTAGCAGAGCAGTCATAGCATCATATTTCTCCTGCCTTTGGCACCCCTCACAGGGTTTCTCTCTTTCCCAGTAGCTAACTTGTCTAAAGCTGGCCCAGGATGCCCTACACAAGGTGCAGAGGAATCTGTGAGTTATGTGATCACTGAGAAGTTATTCTGGCACATTTCAAATGATTGCACAATGTATGCAATTTTGTGCAATACTTCAAGCAACACTTCTGTGTGATGAGGACTCCAAAATTGTGCTTCAAGCTCAACTTTTAAGAGGCTAAAAATACTGTCAGAAGTAGGAGAGTACTGGAGATGGAGAAGAAAAGAGTTTAATTTTTCTGCATTTTATCTTTGGCATCTCTAGGGGTTTTGAGCCTTTTGATTTAAGATGAGCCCTCGGCTACCAGTAATAGCCATGTTATAGCATGTCATTAGGAGCCAGGCTTCCTTTTATACTGCACAATTTTCTTTACCTCAGAATATCTCTTTTAGAAATGTCTTGCATGATGTTTTTTGAGATAGTATTTGATTTTTTCCCCCTCAGCTTTCATTGCTTTGATGACTTATAACCACTCTGTGATTGATATAGACACATTCAGGTATTTCTTGACCCAGTGATGACTTTCTAACAAAAGTTCTAGTCAGACTTCCGAAATCTGCAGACTTGTATTTGGCAGAGGTACAATTCAACTCATGCCTGTAACTCCAGCTTTCAAAGTCTTCCATTCATCTTATACAATCTTCCAAACCTTCTTTGAACTAACGATGACCCTAAACACCTATTTTTTGGAAACTTCAATGAAAAATATCGCATGAATGTGTCAGATCTGTTGTGAAAATGCAAGGTAAGAGAAACTTCAAGTTTTCGTCCATCTCTTTGAAGCCTTCCCTGGGAAACGCCCAGCATGACAGTATTTACTTTTTCAGTATTAGACAGAATTTCTTTTCTGAAATAGTAATGATGGCAACAACAAAGTAAGTAAATACAGAAAAAAAAAAGAAACAAGAAACCATCAGATTAATTATTTCATTGTTCTTCTGTTTTTATTTTCTTCTCCAGCTTCAACAATAAGTTATGATACAGGCCAGTTTGTCACCTACTCCATGAAAATCCAGATAGATAAGATCCATCCTAGAGTTTAAGAGTATTCTTACGTTTTGAAAATCAGGTTTTTACTGAAGAGAGATATTATGTGCCATGAGCACATTTGATAGCTCATAGTACGTTTTATCCTGTTCTCCTTTTGCTTCACTGGCTTTGTTTCAAAAGTTCAAGATTTGCCCTGAAGCTGCGCATGCTACCATAGCTGAAATATTTGCCACTGTTGCCCAAGCAATTAATCTGTTTTTCTCTGTTACTATCCCTCTCTGTCTCTTGAATTAGTTTATTTTTTTGCTATTCTTTATCATACCATTTCTCATTTCATAGTTTTAGTGGAAAATAGTTAATCTTCTGTCCTTGTTTTCCTCTTCTGTTCTGCATTTTAGGGAGGAAATATTCAGGCCTGCCATATCTGCATTTATGAGTTTTTGTTCCATATTCATTGTAAATTTCATAACTTCATTCCCATTGGCTGCATGTTCATGTAGAACCCTTAATTTCTCTCTGTCTCAAAAAAAAACTTTTTGAAGTCAGAATTCCTAATTGCAACATTTAGTTATGTTTAAGTTTACTTTAATTTCAATGATCTTTGTTCCCAGAATTCCAGAGTATTTCTTACAGCCACCAGTAATTAATATCAGCTAAAATAACATTGCCTGTGCCTGATGGCAGGATAGCCACAGCAGCTTTTTGCTGGCAGTGGTAGGCAAGCATGGAGCAGATCTGCAAATCTGCTTGCATGCAAAGTAAAGGGTGAGATTACCCAGAGAGAGTATAAGAAAGGAGAAGAACAAGCCAAAGACAGACCTTCATGTATAAAAAAAGACTCAAGGACTTGCAGAGAAGCCCTTGGTGAGATCACAGTACACTATAGTTGTGGAAATAAATGACACCAAAAGCTCTGTAGTGAATATGTGAGAGTAAATTGAGCAATCTTAGATGACTGATGTTTGTTGCTGGTTTATCTGAATGGTCTGGATAACAAAGGTGACACATGTTCTCCAGTTGAAAGAGGAGAGAAAATTATGGTGCTACTTTAACTTGTGAAAGTGCTACTATAGCACAGGTTGTGTATGTCGGTGTTCCCAGAGTAAATCCCATGCTAAATACTTGTTAATACTTGTTAATTCTGTGTTACACATCCAGAACAATCTCAGAACTGAGGAGTATGAACTATTGTTGTCATACGCTATTGTTTAACTATGGCTTAAAAAAAGGTAATGTGCCTTGATTGTTTTGTTGTGCAGGTCTGCATTTGCAGACAGCAGGTGAGCTCTGGACATTCCCTCGATTTTGCTGCTGCAGCTTCGTTGTGCCTGAGAACTGAGTGCATTAGGATTGAGAACAACCATGTGTGACAGCTTGTGATGAGGTCACAGAATCACAGAATCATAGAATTGTTGGTGTTGGAAGGGACCTTGCAGATCATTTAGTGCAACCCTCTGCCAAGGCAGGGTCACAGGTGACACAGGAACATGTCCAGGTGGGCTTCGAATGTCTCCAGAGAGACTCCCTGACCTCCCTGGGCAGCCTCAGTGCCCTGCCACCCTCAGTGTAAAGCAGCTCTTCCTCATGTTGAGATTGAACTTTTTATTTTCCTTGTCCTGTTGCTGAGCACCGCTGAGGAGTCTGCCCCTGCTCGTGGCTGAGGTGTGAACATTCTGGTTCTTCATATCTCAAGCAAAAGCACCATGGGTTTTCAGAAATCATGATCAGGAACACAAGCTTGTCATCAGCTGATAAAAAAAGAAACTTGTACCACTCTGCCAGAAAGCTTTTACTTTTTAGATTAGTGGCAAAACCACCACATTACCTTGCTGAGAGAGAGCCAGCTCAGATTGGAACAACCCAAAGATATCTTCTTGCTTCACAGTAAAAACCAGGACACTTGTACATTAAGAAGCCTAAAATGTCACATTTCCCCCCTCTATAATTTCTATATTTAAAAAGTGGCCAATGAGAATCTAAGTCCTGAATTTCTAGTTAAATTGTTAAATATGAAGATAGCAAATTCTTTGTTGCAATCTTTGCTGCTTCTGTAATTTCCCAACTCAGTATCCTTTTGAATCCTTATATTTTATATTTCTCAATTTCTTGTTAAGAAAAAAAGCATAATTTTAGATCTGCTAGCATTTTTTTCATATTTCTTCACATTTCACATCTAGTAGATATGAGGTAAAAAAGTGGAGTTAAAAGAAAAATTGTCACTCTATTTTGAGCTCTCCACAAGAAGATACCGGATCCTTTGGGTGGGGAGCTCAAACTGGAACAAAAAGTAACAGCTTCCTTTTACTAGATCTTGACAGTTTTATGTTATGCCTGTTCTTGATGCTTTTGTTGCATGCTGTCCCTATTTTTGATGTTTCCATTTTTGATACCTATGTGCTGCAAAGACAGAGGAGCCAAAGGAAAAACTGCTCCCTGTGGAATGGATTGCCTTCCTCCAGCGAGTAATTATTAGAAATGTAAACAATATCCTTTATAGTTTTAAATAGAATTTAGAAGTGGGAAAGAGTTTAAATCTTCTGTGAATTTTCTGAAAATTCTTTTTCTTTCTAAACAACTTCCAGAAGCTATTTGTTGTTTGAGTTTTTTAAAACAAATTTTCCTTGCTTCATTATGGTCTAGTCATAATCTAAATACACATCTGATTTTCAACTCAGTATTTGTCTGAAATCAGAGCTCAGATTTTTGCATTGAAAAATGATACACCATTAAAAATTCTGTTAATCTGAAAATAAAGAAGATAAACAACAAAGTACTAGATCAAAACAGGTCCTCCCATTTGCACATCATCCATTCTGGTCATTCATTTAGTAATTACATTTTTATTTCTTCTACAGAATAAAATAATTTCCTCTCCAATTTCATTAATGCTGTTATCCATAGATCTCCAAGGTCAGCAGCCTAAAGACAGTGCTTTTTCTCCCCATCACGCTCCATATACAGTAGATACCTTTTAAGTGATTTTCAATCTGAAATCCAGTAAGACTTCCTGGGAAATCAGTTGCTACAAGAAAGTATATTTTTATGCAGCTTACTACATGCTCTTTTCTTGTATCATGCAACAGCCACAAATTCTTTTGCCCATAATTCTTAGACCTTGTATAAGTTTGAAAATTAAAATATCTAAATAGCTAATTGCTGTTTCTTCCCTCAGTCTCTTCTTTCTTCATGAACCTGCAGAACCATCCAGCCACTGAATGGTTTGGGTTAGAAGGGATTTGAAAACAGTGTAAGGCTGCTCTAAGGTCTCCCCAGAGCCTTCCCTTCTGGCATCTGAAAAACCCCATCCCTCTCAGCCTGTCCTCACAGGAGAGGTGTTCCAGCCCTCTCGTGGCCCTCCTCTGGACCTGCTCCAACATTTCAACCTCTGCCTTGCACTGGAGAGTCCCGAGCTGGATGCAGCATTCCAGGTGGGAGTGGAGCAGAATCCCCTCCCACGAGCTGCTGGTTGTGCTGCCTTTGGTGCAGCCCAGGACAGAGTTGGCTCTCTGGGCTGTGAGTGCACATTGCAGGTCATGTCCAGTCTTTCATCCACCACTAGCCCCAAGTCCTCCTTTAAGGATTCATCCTCCACTCTTTCCTGGTACTGGTCATTGCCCCGGCCCAGGTGAAGAACTTTGCATTTGACTTTCTTGAACTTCATGAGTTTGGCATGGACAGGCTAACAGAGTGAAGAGTTATGATATCTCTCATGGTGATAGGAGTAAGATCATGAGCTGCATAGCCAGAACCTTCCCAAATGCCCAGCATGAAGGAGACTTCTCTGAGGCTTGATCATTTATTGAAGTTTATGCTCAATATAAAGATGTTGAAATATCAAATGCTGTCAATAAATTTGATCTATGTAGCATAAGTTCCGAGTGAAACACTTCAAAGTTAAAACTTTGGGATAGGCTAACAATGGACATGTGGAGAATTTCTGCTAGCTATTGTGAGTTGTATCTCCTGAAATAACAGATGATCATGCACCTGAGGCATTAGGCATCACAGCTCCACCTCAAACCTGGCAGTTCCTGTGTCTGGAAGCTGATCTTCAGGATAGGACTGACTTCAAGGTCAGTGTGATGAGGTTTAATTACTCCCAGCTTCTTCAGCTCAGAAAGGTTTTCCTAGCTTTAAGGATTTGTTAGCACTTGGTACCTCAGGAGAAATCTGATGTTTAATTTGCTGAAGCCCTATCTTTTGGCAGAGCAGAAGAAAACTGTGAAAATCTCTCACTGGAGAATAGAGAAGAGTTTATATCCAGATGGCAGCACCTGCAGAAGAATTTGTGTTTGAAGCCAGCCCAGGCACAGCTATGTGACTCATCTGGCTGCCCAATCTGTTCTCCACTGTGGATTCACATGATTGATCCTCTATCCCAGAAGTGCAGAATGCCTTTTAGTTAGCTCTTGGTTTATTCTTTCTATTCTTCTTGGATCCATTCAATTATGCTTTTACATGACAATACTTTAAAAGACATATCCTGACATAATTTTGTAATCTTAATTTTCTTTCTGGAATTTTGCTTCTTAAAGGTTTTTTTTTTCCTTCTGCCAGAATTCCATTAAATTAATAATACTGTAGTTATCTGAAATGATGTTACCTATTAGATGCATATGTTTTATTTTTCTTCATCTAGTTGCCTTCTTCAAATATGTCTTCACAGCATTGACTCAGAGACAAAAAAGAGGACCACTCATACTTCTTCAGGGGTGAGGGAAGAATGGAAGAGGGAAAACTTTTGGCACATTTGATTTTTCAACATTTATCCTCAAGCTAATAGGGAAATTTGATGGAGATCAAGTGCCATGGCTGAATGGGTTTATTTTAGCTTTGAAAAGTCAGTTGAAAACAAGTTTTCTTACAAAGGGAGAGTTTCTGGGTGGGTGATAAATGTTTCACATAAGGATTGCTTAGTTGAGAATAAACAAGGGAGAAGGAAGAGATGGGTGTTTTAGATAACAGAGTATTTAAGTATTTAAGTATTTATGTTATGTTAAATAAGATAGTGTCAAATAGTATGTAGGAATATGAGCTACAAGATGAAACCTTCCATGGGACCCATTCCCTGCTATGGAAATTATAGACTCAACTGAGATATAGGTACAAAGAAAAATGAAAGGCTTTTTCTCCTGTTCAGCATTGCACTGCAAAGGCTGCTGTCTCTAAAACTTCTGTAAGAACGAATGTCAGGGCAACAGAACTAGTCTTTAGGGTAAATAAGTAAAATGTCCCAAATGATATATTTGGATAATTTGGATGTGAGGAGACATTTTCAGTGTCAGAGTGGCCAAACCTGGATGGTTGTCCAGAAGGAGGTGTTTGAGGCAAAGAACTTAAACAATTTAAAACAAGAGTTCAAAGAGTTCATAAAAGTTTATGTGCATGAAGGAAACAACGTCTGCAGTACTGTGAACAGCTCCTGTGCTGCTGCCATGTCAGGATGCCTCAGTCAGAGGAAGGAATTTGGGGGTGAGCAGAGACGACACATGCATGGCAGGATACCAGGGCCAGAAGAAACAACTGAACATCCTAACCCAGACCTGTATTTTCAGCTGTTGAGCTGCTGCCTAAATAGATGTGTCGTCTTGTGTTTGTGTTGTGGATGTGGTGACACAACTAAATTGGCTAAAATTGTGGGAAGTTTTGGAGTGATTATGTTCTGTGCTTTTTGTCATATTCAATATTCATTAAATGAAATCCATTAGCTCTGCTCAGATCTTCCAAAAACTCTGACTTAACATGGTGGCATTTAATCAAGAAAAAGCTCTCTTTAACACTGTAAATGATAGAAAAGATAAAGTAATAACTTCTTTTCAATCATCATTGATTTGGTTTGACTTGATATATGCCATATTACAAATTGTTTATTTACCAAACATGGGATCTCAGTTCTCCCATTTATCAAGCATGGCATTTCAGTTCTCTCACCTTAACAGAAAAAATACTACCAAATCCCAGGCTATTAATGAAAATGTAACAGTGAAATTTAAATTAAAAGTTTTGATAAGAAGTATGGATTTATTGTGCAAGCAATTCTCTGCTCTGACAAGACCATACTTATTTACAAGATTTTGTAGAAGAGGGGTTTAAAGCCATTAATTTTGCCAGCTTAAGAACATGTATTGCTTGGAAAAAACCTCAACTTTTGCCAGAAGCCCTTGGCCAGGGACTGATATGGCATTACCATGTCTTAAATAGTTATACCTTGCAGATTTCTAACTCCTTCAGAGTCTGTGTCCTTTGCAGAGCATACTTTGTCCTTTAACAATCAAGTGTCATATATATGTTAGCAAACTCACTGCTATGAGCAGAGCAAGGAGCGAGGGAATATCCCACTGCTGCCAGATTGTGCCTATGGTGTTCCTGTTTAATATCTTGTCAGTGATCTGGATGAGGGGATTAAATGCATGCTCAGTAAGTTCACAAACACCAAGTTGGATGGGAGTGTTCTGCTAGAGGGCAGGAAGGATCCACAGAGTGGTCTGGACAGGCTGGATTGATGGGCATTGGCTAACCCTGTGAGGTTCACTAAGGTTCAATGAGGTGAAGCAACGAGTCCTACATTTGGTTCCCAACAATGCCATGCAGTGCTACAGGCTGGGGGAAGAGTGTCTGGAAAGCTGCCCTGGGGAAAAGGACTTAGGAGTGCAGGTCAACAGCAGCTGAACATGAGCCAGCTGTGTCCCAGTGACCAAGAAGGCCAATGGCATCCTGGCATGGATCAGCAATAGTGTGGCCAGCAGGAGCAGGACAGTGATCCTGTGCTTGGCACTGGTGAGGTCACATCTCAAATCTTGTGTCCAGTTTTGCCTTTCCCTGGCAAACTGGACACATGAACCAGCTGCGAGTGCTGGTGCTGGATCTCTACACCTTGGCTCTGCTTCTGTAAAGGGTGGCAAGTTATGTTAGGTGGAAACCTGGAGGGAATTTAAAAAACTTCTACAGCAATTAAATCAATTTTTCTTGCTAGCTTTGTTGAGTTTGAAAACCAATATCCTTTTCTCATGTTTATTTCAGCACCCTCCTTTTCCCTGTTTGGCCACAGAGTATTGTAAGCTTTCTGGCACAGGGATTAATTCTTATTGGCAGAAGGTATCAGGACATCTCAAAGAAGAGGATGAACTGAGGTAGCTTGTTAACAGAAAATTAGAAAGAACTTCTAGTTCCATGAAGGACACAAGGTCAAACAGGGGCCTAAATTGCAATGTTCTCTTTTATTCTTCTGGTGACACATTATATCATCCACAGTGTTTTGAAGTTGGTTCTGGAACAAATGACCAGGCTTGCACATATTGTTAGCCTAAAATCCAATTTCTCAGTTAGTTGTTTCCTATTCTAAATAGAAAGTAATTGGTCTTAGAGCTTATCTACAACCTTGTCACATGCAAAAGAGCAAATTAGAGAACCATGTGTTGGTGTGTGGGTGTAGTAGAGGAGGAAGGGAGAGAATGGATTTCTGTTTACTTCATATCCCTAAATGCTCTGTTAATTGCTTTCTTTTCTTCTTCCTTCTTCTCCCCATTATCGCTATAAATTATCCCTGTGTCAAATGAACACATGATGGTTTTAATGTTAGAAATTCAAGGAAGTCTTAAAAAAAAATCTTCTAAAATACAGAAGGAACGAGTGATAGGTTTCCTGATTTTGGTAGAAGAAAGAATATTCAGCTTTTCACTGGTCACATATAGTAAGGACAGGTCTCCTGCATGATGTGTTGCAGGGGAGAAGGAGATGTCTATGTACACACTCCTGAATCTCATTCCCTGACTGAAGAGCTACTACACTGTTGGGCTAATGCCTCTCATTAAATTAACTGAGAAACAAAACAAAAGGAATTCCTCCATTCCTGACTTATCTTAAAGTGAGAGGTGAGCCACAACCACATATATAAATACACTGACATGGCCAAGTGTGGGCTGTGTAATGTGATACTGCCACATCATTCATAAGCTGCTAATGAGATAGCAAAATTATTCTCATTTACAGGTGTGAAATAAGAGGAAAATATTTTTTCACAAAACCTCTATTAATTCCAGACGTGTCTGAGCTTTTGGGTCTTTTCTGGAAAGTCACCTGAACCCATGCACAGCCGGTGAAGACCTTTGATTCTAATTTGTGTGTTGGCAGTGAACATGGCTGGGTATTTGTTGTGTCTGCAGGCAGGTTTTCCCCTCCTTTCTTGATATATTACCAAAAAAAATGCACCAACCTTGAAACCCTTTATCCAGGGCTGTGCATGGTATCTGCCCCAGGGCAGCTTTCCTACCTGTTGATAAGAACAAATCCATAAGTGAGGGTGGGGAGCATTCCATGCTGCATCCCCTGCCTGGGGAGCACAGCTATCCTGAAAATCTCCCTGGCATCCCTCCTGCTCCCTAACAAGGGGCACAACCGCACCAGTTTGTCACTAAAGGAAGAGAAACAAAGATAAATTATCAGCTGAAGAAAGAAAAAGAGGAAAGGATTCAGCCCTATTTTTCACATCTTGCAGCCTGGCTTCAGTCATAAGCAACCAGCAGGCAGGCAAACTGTCATGGGGTTAATTTGGTATTTCCCAGCCAACGCACCAATTAATGTTGCAGATTTATTTTCTGCTGTGAGATAGGATTAAAAGGAAAAAAAAGCAAAGCAGGTTCAAACTTGAAAATATATAAAGAAAACTTTATTAACAGAACTAAAGGGGAAAATAATAAAAAGAAAATTAGAATAAACCTTCAAAACACCTCTTTTCTTTTTTTTACTGATAATGCAAAGATAAAAACTCACGACTTTCAGTCAGTTTACTACCTTTAAAATAGTCTTTTTTTCTCAGTTTACTTAGGAAGAAGAGTCCCTCTTGTTATGCTATGGAGACTTTTCCACAAGAAAACAGGTTTTCTTGTGGTTTTGTCACAAATGAAATCAGCTGCCTGGAATTAAAATCCTATTTGCAGTGTCAAAGTCTTTCCCATGTTTTGCAGCTTTTACACAGCTGCTTTCATAGACCGTATCAACTATTTGGGTGTTATTTTTCATAATGAGGTAGTTTAGTATACAACAGCTTATCTTCATCTATCTCTGGAAACAAAAGTTTTTTTCTACTATATTTTTCATCTCTCCCATTTCTCTTTGTTTAAGTTTCTCATTAATTCACAGCAATATCTATTTGTTTCAACTACTAATATTTCAACTTACAGGTGTACTAAATTGCTACATTTCCCCAATACATTTCTAGGAGTCACAAGAAAAAGAAGTCTGATATATCACATGTATATCTATATCATAGCTTTACAAAAAAAGAATTTAAATCTAAGCTCAAAGCATTCTCTTCAATCCCCTCATCTAGGATTAAACTTCTTCTTTACTGACTCCAAGAGTTAAGTTTTATCATCAATTGAAAACAGCTTTTAGAAAGTCTTACAATGCCAAAAAGTTAATCTGATCCGAGCTCTGCATCGAGAACGTGGCTCTCCATGCCTCTCTGCTGTCCACGTGGTTTTCTGCTAACATCATGCGAGCTGTGTCGGCCTGGCTTTGCTGAGGTGCTGAGACTAAGAAAAAAAACAACCTGCAGCTGATATTTTTGTCCTTTAATGTGCAGTAAAGCTAGCTCAAGGTCGCTGAACAGATGAAGTTCATTGTGACCCATGCTGAGGTGACTGTGGCTGCCTGGCACCATCCTGGCTGCTGCAATCCTGGCCACGTGGCTGCTCTCCGTTTTGGAGTTCTTCTTGGCCTTGAAGCCCCTCCTGGCCTCAGGGCCACCCTTGGTGCTGGTCTCTGCTGCATGGTCGCTCTTGGTGCTGATAGAGCCTCTGGCCAGCATAGTTTGGTGGCTCTGCTAGAAAAGAGAGCAGCAGGCCCTGCCAGGAAGGGGTCCCAGCCGCCCCCTAGGACAGGGCCCGGCGGGGTCCCTGGTGAGGGGCTCAGCAGCCCTCTCACCATCCCTCTGGGAAGGCAAAATCTCAGCCGGGCCAGGAGGACCAGACCGGGCTGGCCTGGACCCCGCTCTGCCTGGGCCTGTCACCTCCTCCCAAGGCCGGAAGTCAAGAGAGCTACTCTCCACTTTTTTTGTCTTAAGAATGTGTCTTCACAAAAAGTGTAGCCACCTCTCATTGGCTCAAATGAAACAATGACAAACTGTGACACAAACACACTAGTGAGTAACCCAGATGCAGGGAAAGAAATGCAGTTTACATAGATTGGAATTGGAATTGGAGAAGAAATTTGTTAGAAGTTCATGGATGGAAAAATCTACAGCTTTTTAAAATTTTAGAGTGTCCTGTTTTTGTACATGTGAAATTCAATTTTTATTTGACAGGCACTGTGTCAACAACTTTTGATTGCCATGTATAATGAAGTTCTCTGCAGAATAGTTATTTTTCCTAAACCTCACCCCACCAATTTTTTTAAAATCCCCAGAGTTTCTGTTTACTTATTAATGCTTGCAGGATACAAGCCCCCTAGTATTGCACAAGATTTATTTTCTTTTCTTTCACCCTACTTCTCTCTCCCTTGAAGTCAATATTCCTCCCAAAAGTAATTTGTTCTACTGTAAATTTAGAGCATGCTCAATAGTTATTGAAGTAGAGGATTAATGAATCTGTCTGGGGGCAGATAATCAGCAAATCTCACCCCCAGCTCTTCTAATACAGTGCAACCTTGGAAACATTATTTTGTCCTTCAGTCCCTCTTTCTAGAAGCATTTAGCAGTCTCATGGTCATTCTGTTCATTATATGACTATGAAGACCATACTGAAGCAGAGGAACCAGTTGTGCTCAGGAGGAATTTTCTGAACTAACTGAATTACTGAGGAGTCTTTGGCAGTTGTGCAAAATTACTTTAATAGAAAAATACACATAATCAGTGCTACCCATTTCTTTACCATCTACACAGAATATGTACAGATGCAAAGAGCCCCTTCTGTGTTTCCTACAAGTTCATACCTGACATCATGCCAGCTGATCCCTCAATTCTGCACTTAGATGATAAAAATATAACTGTAACAGGGTTTCCTTTTAAAAAAATATTATTTTCTGACACTCCTTCAGTCACAAAATGACTGTCCTGCTTTACATTCCATCCTGCCGGTAAACCGTCTCTCCTCATGTATGAGATGTTAACATGATGGATGAGTGCCAGTTGGCATAACTTCCTGTCATAATGATGAGCACCTTCTCTCCCAGTCAACACCAGCTGAGTGCGCTGCTCTGTGTGCCCTTTGCACTGCAGATGAAACTGCCTGACAGATTTTTATGGGGGAAGGAAAAGAAAATGACAGATGCTCCAAGCCTCACCCTTTGATGTCACATAGGGTGAGTTTTCTCGTGCGTGCACCATTTACAGCCTGAGTCAGGCCTTCCCAAAGTAATTCAACTGTTATTCAGGCTGTTGTTCAGAAGAGCTCTAAGCTAATCATGCATCAAGTACTTCAAAAGACAACACTACTTGTGTAACAATCCTTCCTTTTTTTGTCTCAATTCACCTATGTATTGTTCCAATTTAATTTAATCTATCTGTTGAGGAATTAAAGCAGCATGAGGGCAAAATTAATAAATACTCTCTTGGTTGGAGAAACAGGACTTTGTTTCAAGTGCTGTTCTCCACAGCTTAATTTGGTTCATGCTAAATAATAAAGCTGTTTCAATGGACACAGTTTGGTAAAAGTACCGTGGGCAATATAATTGCACAGGCTTATTAATGACACACTACTGGGGGAGCTTAGAAAATTATTTCTGTTTATATTCTGTAGGACTGTGCTGTGGCATGCTCAATCCTGCCAATACTGACGTATATGGTCAGCAAAGGTGAGAGTCTGGACCCAGCTAATATCAGTGGGTTTGTCCAGGCACTTCCACTCCTTGCCTTGGAAAAAGCCAGGACCCACATCTTGTGCACGCTGCAGATAGCAGGCAAGGCTGGTGCAGAGAAAGGAGTGGGATCATTTGTCCATGTGTCTGGACTATTCTGTCTATCTGAACAATTTGAGATAATATTTGGGCTTAGAGTCATCTTGCTGCTGAAGACAAACAAAACCAGAATGATGTAAGAGTGAGTAATCCCAGGGTCTCTTACTGGTTAGTGGGAAGGAACAGACACTTACAGACTGGATTCATTCTTCTTTGGATAGAGATGAATCATGCTACAGAGATACCTCTTCCTCTTCATTTGCCATAGAGGGAGGCCAGGGCAACAACTTCACTGCACATATCTATAATGTAAAAACCTTCTTTTTGTAAAATGAGACTCTCAACCAGTGTCAGTTCCCAGTACTTTAAAAAGAGAAACTAACTTAAAAGAGAAATGTGCCCTGTGATTTCTGAGATGAGTTTACCTCTTTGCACATCCATGATAGTCTTGCTAAGTTACATTTGGTGAAATGAAGAGACAGATGCGACCAAAAAGAGATAACCTGGAGTCATACTTGATGAGGGCAGAGTAGGAAAAGACAAGAAACAGAAATATACTGACCTTTTCATTATTTAAAATCAAACAACAAACCAAATCAAACTAAGGAGTGGAAAATAAGAAATAAAAGACTTGTGATTAATCATGAATTGAGTAGCTTTGATTTCTGCAGAGACCCACCAGGGGTCTGCCATTTGAAGCTGAATCATTCTCTAAAGTCAGGCAATCATTTTCACTGAGTTGATATTGAGCATAATTCATGGTGTAAACATGCAAAGTAAAAAAATCCTTCAGCTCTGTTACTGTTCAGTCGGCTGAGAGATATCTTTTCAAAGATAAATGGGCAAATGCTGCTTAACTGTACTTACTCTCTACCTGAGCAAGGATTAGACTGTTTCTTTCACCTGCATCACAATTTGTGCTGCTTAAACTACAAAAGAAGAGTTACCACTCTCAGTCACACTCCTTAAGGAAGCCTTTAGCAGCTCTGTTTTTTTTTCTTGTTCAAGCTTTGTTTTGTGCAGTCTAAGTATATCCATCACCTGTGGAATTTTTAATAAAATGTCACCTGATCCTTTGCTGTTCATCAAGCATGCAACACATTGCAAAAAAGCTGTGTTGTGCCTCATCTAAACCCACCTCAATTGCTGTCTAAAAGGTTTTCACAAGACATACAGCACTAGGAGAAGGTGCATTGATCTTCCATTTTTCGGGTACCAGTGATATTTTTGTACTATTACCTGAGTGGATGAAAAACCTGTGAATAAAAGGGAGGGTACCCGTGCACTTCATCTGTGATCAGAAAAATACAAATGGCAATTACAATTTCCTTTTCTGTGGAAAGATTTATGCTGATGTGTCTTAGCTACCCAGGGAAGGTTTTCAGGAGGGGAATGTCACAGCTCTGTGCCCTGGCCAGGCACCTGGATTAGACAGTCCTGAGTGCTGACTCCAGGGTGATGGGACGAGCGTTGTCAGAGGCAAACACAGAGGCTGTGGTCAAGTGTGTGGCAGTCCATTGCATGTGGGGTCATGCAATGAGAGCCTAAAGTTCATTGAGATCATATTTTTGGGCTTTAGTAATTTTCAGAAGAGGGCACATGGACTTTTTGAAGACCAATCATCACTGTGCCATGATGTGGCAGACTTGTCTTCTGCTGAGGAAAAGCAGAATTGTCATCATGGCCTTCATGGGAGTGCTGGAAGATTGGAGAAAGGGGAAATTACTGGAAACAATGAAAAGGAAAAATTTCAGTTTGTGACACAACCCAAAGACAGAGAGTTTTATCAAATATCCCCAAAAGAAAATAAAGGAAGCATATTGGCCAATATCCTTGGAAATTATTACCTCAATAATTGGCAGAAATTCTTTTGGGCTTGTGTAGGTTGTTGCAAAGTTTATATATGCTCCAGTCTGCATAATCTCTCCTGAGTTTTTAACATGGCCATTTAATAGAGTGTTTGGCATTTACAAAGTATTATTTGCCTGTGTGGAGAAGTAGTGATTAATACTAATAGACTTTTTCTTGTAACAAGAAGTCAATAGCCTTTAATGAGAACAGGCTCTGGAAGGTTTTCCCTTAAAAAACAAGTAATGTCCGAAGAAACCAGACAGAAAAAGCAATATATTTAAGGATTTGCCTTTTCCTCCCCTTCGCTAGTGTAATTAAGTACTTGTTTGTTCCAGCCCATATGCCTGCTGTTCTTGTTGCTGCTTTTCCCTAACAGCCCAGTTCTTTCAGTCTTGCCTGTTAGTGGGTTTTCTTGTCTCTGTTTCTTCCATTAACCATCTCAGCTATGGGAATTCCAATTTGTTTAGCAAGTCTGAGTGATTCCTTGCCATCATTCAAACAGTCCCACTCCCACCGCATTTCCCTGGATCCTATGGTTTTGGGAACTCCTTCTCACTTCCTGACAACTGCATCTTTGAAGTCTCTTATCATAGGTTGTATGATATATCATATATCATGATGATATACACATATATCATCAATCCCACTTTAGACATTTTGTATCTTTGAGGTTGACTCTAATCTATACTGTTACCTATCTCTGGCACAAGTACCTTTTCTTCTGGCTGATTCTGCTTCATACATACCCTTCCCCATCACCTGTTTCTCCTCATGACCCATATTTTCAATTATCTGTTTTCACAGGTCTGTGATACATATTTCAGTTGCAATTAACTTTTATGCTTGAGCTGCAGCTTCTTTGTTCCAGGCTCTGTGGCTTATTTTCTGCAGTTTGGAAAACAGCAATGCTTTTATCTTGAGATTTACTACAAGAACACTATAAAAGAAAATACTTAGATGAAAAATATAGAGGATTAGAGACAATTAAACTGCCTATTATAAATTACTCACAAGTTCTGCCTTGTTTGGAAGGTGATTTTCCTTTTGTGTTATACTAACTTAGCAATCTATCATCTATCTATCTATCTATCTATCTATCTATCTATCTATCTATCTATCTATCTATCTATCTATCTATCTATCTATCTATCATCTATCCCTTAATTTATGGATCCAACTCCTCACTGCAGAGAGATCTGGTATATCTGCTGCTGCCTTCCCCAATAAATTATTTTTTAATCTTTTCCTTATTCACTCTGCCTAGTATCTGGTTAGCCACAAAATATGAGAGAACTACTTCTTTGAGGACATTTTAGCTCCCTGAAACTCTCTTTCTCCTTCTGGATTTGAACCAGATAATTTTCTGGAAGGCTGACTTTCTGAACCCAGATAATTTTGTTTTCTAGCTTAAGGAAGGAGGTTACCCTTCATTCTGATTCCAATTGCTTTCTAATGCTCATGATTCTTTCAGTGTCTTCTTTTCAGTTGTTTTCTTGGCTCTCTGTACACAAAAGCTGTAAAAAGCTGTTGCCAACTTTGAGAAATTGCTGGATTGTCTCTGCCTCCTTGTATGCCTGTCCTAGATACTGGTTTCATCAAAGCTGCCTATTCTGTAGCTATTATTTCTTTCTGGAAGACAGAACTGAAGATCTCAGGCTGTGTTGGCATTGGTGGTGTAGTAAAATGCAGGCTTCACTCAACCCTGTGTTTTTGCTTCCTCCTTTGTTCCAAGCCTCTGGCACAGAACACTCACAGCAGCCCACTGGAGATCTGGATATTCAGCCCTCTAGGTACTTCCAGCATGATAAAGCCCACTAACAGGTTGTAAGGAGGGAATATTTTGTTACAACAATTTGTTTAACTTGTTTAACAGGTTAAAATTGCCACTCAGTGTGTGTAGCATGGTAAAGAGCTGGTCATCGTTTCTGGCAGATCTTAAGTGCAGAAAAGGGGTGGCATTCCCTGGAATTCCGTGCAGTTTATGTTTATTCAAAACAGCTGAAAACCAGGATAAGTGAAATCACATAAGACTCAGTGCTTTGGTAAGACTTGATATTTTCCAGGTCCAGTGCAGCTTAGAGAGCGCATAAGTACTGTGAATAGATGAACACAGAGTATGCTGCAGGTTTGCAGAAGAGAGGTGTAATTTTGGCAGTCTAATGGTATGTTAGCCTTGTTTTCCATGCATCTTTTTGGAAAGACTGATGTTTAGAAACTCACTTAGCCTGTTAATACATGCTTTCAAAAGGGAGGGCAGAGACAAGTATAGAAATTTATTAAATCTTGCCGGTGTATCTTATTTACCAAAGCATTTTGTTAGATCAGGATTAATAATGGAGAAGAGGAATCCTGTTTCTACAGTTCCTTCTCAGAGCTATGTCCTTTGAAGACTAAAATCTTGGGCTGAAGATTGCAAAATATTTATTGAGCATCTGTGACTCAGGGACTCTAATGGCAATATGTTATACACTATAATAGCAGGCAGAAATATTTGAAGTAACTCAGTGGATAACAAATATAAAAGTTACTTTCCCATTTGGCCCATTTAGTCACCCCTAGAGGAAGTTTGAACTGTTATAGGGAATCCAGCTGAGCACAATTTTCTTTGGGATGCTAGCCTGCTCATCTGCTTTTACTGTCCTCAGAAAGGAAGGGAAAGGTAATAATTTTCAATTAAAAGTCCAACAAGTTGTTGTAAAATTTTATGCCACATCCTTGAGACACTTCCAAGCTCTTACTGATATTTTCAATCTCCTTTTTCCTCTCAAAGAAGTTAAATGACTGCATGAGGATTACACCAGGGAAAAAAAAAGGATTATACTTATTTTGTTAAGATGACTCCACTAGGACTTTGAGTGAACCAATTCAATGAAAAAACCCCCACAGAACAAATTTTCAGGGCCAGTGGAGGGGAATAATATTCTCATACTCTGCCCATCCGTATCATCATTATTCTTAATGGCCTGTTCCTGCATTTCTAGAATACAGTGCACCTAGAGGTGGATGACTAGCTGTTCTTTGGGACTCAGTGCATTTGGATTGAAAGCTGCATTTTTGCTGGATACAGGATGCAAACCTGAGGGAAGCTCATATCATGAACACATTATCTCTGACAATCCTTCTGAAGCAGTCTCATGTGTTATACCTATACCTTTTTGTGCTCTTTTCCTTTCTTTTTCTTTCTTTCTGTTGTGGTTTGACACCAGCCAAACACCAAGCATCCACAAAAGTCACTCACTTCCACCACCACCATCCTGGCTTGACCCACCTTCTCCTTCAGTAGCCTGTGTGTCCTGTCGTGTGAGGCTCCATACGGCTGCTTTCCACTTCTGGTTCATCCCTACGATGCGACAGGAGCCGTCAGTGAAAAGAGCGTAGCGTTTTTCCTCTGGTGGCAGTTGGTTGTATGGTGCAGCTTCTCCAGCCCGTGTCACTTGCTCCTGTTCCTCTTCATCGGTGAGACCAAAGTTTTCACCTTCCGGCCAATTTGTACTTATCTCCAAAATCCCAGGGC